>JAATLQ010037891.1:0-14750 GCA_013421005.1 Heliconius erato x Heliconius himera | reverse complement strand
ACCTCTTAAAACTCTTCTACGGATCACATTGTATTTAATTGCCCAAAACTTAATTACTCTCTATATGATATCCTTCCTCTTAATGTACAGCGTCCTGTTAATGTAAAATGTATATTAGCTTTAGTTTTTAGTCCTTTTAATAAAATGTTGGTGTAGTTTATTGTAGATAATGACATTAAGTTATAGTTGTTAAGATATCGTTGCATATTTATTTTCACAATGATTTTCGTTAGTTATTTATTTTCATTTGCATATTACTGATATAGCGTTTGTTTGTTTGTTTTAGTGTTTGATCCAGTCCATCCACTACTATTTCTGTATCAGTTCATAATATCCTTCAAAATTTACTGCTTCATATCATTCGTGTTTTTTCTACTATACGAGACACTGGTGGATTATTTTGCGCATGTCATAGCAAAATTAGGCCATTAAACAATGAAAAAAAGAATAAAACTCATAAATTAAGTGCTTAATAAAGTTTGCATGTAAAATTCGATATCTGTGTATAGTAGATCGAAAAATTAAATAAATAGAAATGTAAAGGCTCTGGGCCACAAGCGACTGACTTTAAGCAGGTCGGTTGTTGGATACAGCTTGAAGATAAAAACATGTAAATCGTTTTTTTAAAATAATTTTAGAATACAAATAATTACAAATATTTAACTTTTTTATTGGCTCTGAGTGTCTTTCTTCAGAGATCGTTATCTAGCTATACTCGTATTAAGGAATTCTAGCACATGTAACAAATGTCCTGAACAAGCTGTTATGACGGAAAAAGATGAGATACCTTGTATCCGTTATGCACAAGTATGGAGGCATAAATCATCCAAGCCAGGATAGGCGAGTTGTTCCTGGTGTGGCCAAGCTTAAGGCGCTGATATACAAAAGTAGCGTGGCAGTCGATTTTGATGCAAAGGTTGAGTAGGGAGGCAGACTGGCAACAAATACCAGGAAGAAGAAGTATCGTATAGGTAACAGACACTAAGGATCTACATATTCATTAGACAACCGAATTAAATATTTGCCTTATGTAGATCTTTTTTAGATACTACTTATATTAATACTTTTTTCTTAATTTAATTCGTAACAATTTCTGATTTAAGACGATGTTGGGCTCTTATCAATTCTATCACGTAGATTATAATGATAACAGCTTGTTTTTTTAATATTTATTATTAAGCGACAATACAATTTTATAAACAAAAGTATTTTAGAAACGGCAATCATATCAGTTGCAAAGATCCACTCGTGAAACAAAGATGTTCGATTTGAAAAACAAAATTGCGTTAGTTACAGGCGGAGCTGGTGGTATCGGTGCTGCGATCGCAAGGGAATTTCTAAAAGAAGGAGTGAAGGTAAGAAGGAAACCTTTATTCACTTAATGATACATAAAAAATCTAAATTTCTTCATTTAGTACTCTTAACATTATTGTGATTATTTTTAATTTACTCCAGCAACATACCTGTCTTAATTCATTACTTATGCATTTTTAGGTGAAGTTTTTTAACTCTCTATCGCTGTCCGAGAGAATCTTAATCTTCAGGTGTGCACGAGACTTAAATTATCAAATCTTATTTGAATAATTTTATTACCTCGTATAAAATTATACGTCTTGCTCTGCTCGCTCCTCTATTTGTTTGTATACTTTAATACGTCTTGTTGTTGTCCTGTGTCTAAAAAGATATTACTTACTTTATTATATATAGCAGCTTTAAGCTTATAGCAGAGTGAGCATAGGGAACGTAGTGTTAAGACACTCCGCCGAATTTCTCGAGGCATTGTGTGTGGAATGATTGGGACTCATCGCCGCGATTTTGCCTTCGCAAGAGACTAGAGCGAAGAAGCTATAATATTACTAAATAAAAATTCATTCCCCCGAGTGAGAATCGGACCCACACCCTTCGCGTTACAGTCACAGATTGTGCCCCTGTGCCACGACTGCCTCGACTACATTTTAATTCTATAAACTTTCTAATTAAAAAAAAGTATTAGTTTACGAACTTCTATTATATTCAAGGTAAATTTTACAAATATATTATATTTTTATAGCAAACTAGAGGGCGCGCGCGGCTTCGCCCGCTTATTAGGAGTGAATTCTAAAAAAACCACGAAACACGTGTTCAATAAAATATTTTTAACAGTCAGAATTTAATTTTTTATAAAAATCGGTGGCAATTTAAAGATTTTTCCATATAAACTTTCTTTCACTTTTTTTGAACCCTTAGGGGGTGAATTCTTAAAAACCATGAAACACGTCTTCAATAAAATATTTTTAAGAGTCTGAATTTCAAATTTTATAAAAATCGGTACAGATTAAAAAAAATCCATACAAACTTTCAACCCCGATTTCATCCCTTTAGGGTTAAAATTTTTCAAATTCCCTTCTTAGTGGATGTCCAGAATATGAAAATAAACATCTGCCCAAATTTCACGTTTCTACCATCAGCGGTTACGGCTCTGTGTGCGTCTTACCTCAGTCAGTCAGCACAAGTCCTTTTATATATATATATAAATTACAGGAAGGAAAACGTGAAAATAACAGTAAACAATATTTTTTTTTAACTACAAAATATTTATCTAAAGAATATTATAGGTTATATTACACATTGAACATTCTTATATGTAATTTTTTTAGAATATTTATTTATAAAAGGTGTATGACCGATGTGAATGCGTAAGATAAGATAAAAAATCTTTATGGCACACTTATATAGGATTGATTACATCAGTTTTTAGAATATAATATGCACAAAGGCGGCCTTATCACTAGAAGTGATCCCTTCCAGGCAACCAATCTGAAGATAGGATACATCTAAAAGTAAGGGCATAATGTGGTGCAAAGCGACGTGAATAAACTTTATTTATTTATATATATATATAAATACATATATGCATATAATACATATCCATAACCATACATATAATATACATATATACATTAAATATATATTCAAGTAGGAAAAAAAAAATGATACGTACTACATCCGAAGATAATAATTCTAAGCTTTAGGTTTAAAAATATTTATCGAAGTAGATTGTCTCACGTCTCGTGGTAACGCGTTCCATAATTTGACTGCTTCTACAGTAAAAGATTTACTGTAGCAGTGAGTGCGGCACAGCGGGATCTCAAGCACGTTGTCACTTTTCGAGCAGAAAGAAAGAAATGCAGGAGTTAGAGCCAAGGAAGAAAAGCGTTCCTTAAGGTAGGGAGGAGTATCGGGATGGAAAAGGATGTAATAAGTTTTCTACAGAAAGTTACTGCAGCCTAACGCGATACTGGCTGAAGTGATCACACTTCATCAGCCCGTGGTAGTAGCGTAGTGTTACCCTAATAGTTTATTTAATGTAGCATTTGATGAGATCAGGTTTTATATAAGTACTAGCGGACCCGGACGTGGCTTCGCCCTCTTGAACTATACGACTGCTTATTAAATATATTTATGAAATTGTTCTCAGTTTCTAACACGATTGGTAAGAAAATTTAAGCCTAAATGATCATAATAATTCGAAAAAATCTCTAATCTCTTTCGCTCTCTTTTCTCTAATTTAATAATCTCTAATTATTAAAAAAAAAAATTAATTAAATTAGCTTCACGCTGTATCCCGCACACAGCAGGGTAGGCAGAGGGAACCTAGTGTTAAAACACTTCGTTCCCCACTTTCTGCCGGATTCTGGAGGCATTGCGTGTTGAGTGGCAGAACTCAAAGCCGCGCTTAACCTCGACACCAGAGCGAAGAAATGGAAATATAAATTTAAGTAAATATTTCATCTCTTCGAGTGGGGATCGAACCCACAACCAGTCGATTTTGCAGTCACACCTCGTGCCGCTGCGCCACGACCGGCCTCAAAATAATCGGCCTCTAATTATTAAATTACAGAAAATTCTTATTAATAGAAAAAAATAAAAATTTTCTTTTGAGGCCAGTCGTAGCGCAGGGGCACAAAGTGTGACTGTAAAACAGACTGCTGGTTGTGGGTTCGATTCCCACTCGAAGAGATGTAATATTTACTTAAATTAATATTTACATTTCTTCGCTCTGGTGTCGAGGCAAAGCGCGGCGTTGAGTTCTACCACTCAACACGAAATGCCTCCAGAATTCGACAGAAAGTAGGGAACGGAGTGTCTTAACACTCCCTCTGCCTACACTGTTGTGTTGATTTATTTTTATTTGATTTAGAAAAAATATCTAACTAATTTAAATGAACAAAAGTAATAAGTAAACGTAAGCAAAGTAAAATATTAATAAAAAAATTGGATGACCTTTTCTTAAAACGGCATTAATCCTTGTTGCTAGGCAACAAGGAATGATGCCAACGGTTGCTTAGTGATGTTTGATAATATGGCTGAATAAATTACATGTCAAATTGAAACGTATTTTAATATCTTATTATATCGATATATACTAAGATATTACAAATATGAGATAAAAAATTAACCTATGTTCATACAAAGACACTCAAGTATCTCTATATGAGTGATTTATCACAATTGAATTAGCGGCTTGGCCCCGATTGCGTAAAAGACAGACAGACAGACAGAGTTACTTTCGAATTTATAATATAGATATGGATGTATGATCTTTTTTAACATATAATATGGAATAATAGTATCATAATGTATTTTTGAAATATGAAACCAGGACTTTACGGTGAAGATTTGAAGTGTATATAAGTGTGTATATATAGTGATATAAATAAAATTACACAATTATATGCTAACTTTTCTTAAATATTTTATTCATTGCAATTACAGTTTGTTGCCGTTTTGGATATAAATGAAGGTGCTGGTCTTGTTTTGGTGAAAGACTTAACTGAAAAATATGATAAAAGCAGAGTTCAATTTATAAAATGCGATGTCACAAAAGAGGAACAATTGAATAAATCGTTTAAACAGATAATTGTGGATAACTCGCACATCGACGTTATTGTTAATAGCGCAGCCATCGCAAACGATGCAGAATACAAAAAGGAAATTGAATTAAATCTGGTAAAATCATTTTATATTTTCTATCTAGTAGACCTTTTTTCCTTTATTTTTTGCCTACCTATCACTAAGTAAGAATTGAAATATGTTGCAGAGGAAACATAGTGTTAAGTTAGAATGTTGAATCGAATTTTTGAGACTTTCTGGAAAGTGGCGGAACTCAACGCCGCGATTTATCTTGTTATCAGCAAGATGAAATAAAAATATTAAATAATTGCATTAAAATTCGCACGCTGTGCCCACGTGCCATGACTGCCTCTTAATATTAATCAGAAATTATGTAAAACTTAAATTAATATATAAATTTGTAAGAAGGTAATAAGTTTATTTATGCATTTAATTTCCAGACGGCTCTCATCGCAAGTTCTATAATGGGACTAGAATTGATGCGGAAAGATAAAGGAGGAAAAGGAGGTACTATTATCAATATAGCGTCCGTTAGTGCTCTATCGTTATTGTCACCAAACGCATTTGTCTACGGTGCTACTAAGGCTGGAGTTCTTCATTTTACGACCAGTGTTGGGGTAATTATTTTTCTTTTTTTAGCTTCACACTGTCTCCCACATATAGCAGGATAGGCAGAGGGAGCCTAGTCTTAAAACACTCAGTTATTCACTTTCTGTAAGTTTTTTGATGCATTGCGTGTTAAGAGGAGAAACTCAGCACCCCGCTTTGTATTGGTAGCAGTGCAAAGAAATGAAAATACTTGTAATAAGCGTTTACACGCTTGTTACTCTACGACGCGACTTAATTTTTTATTATTTTTATTATTAACTAGCGACCCACTCGCAGCTTCGTCCGCTTAAAGTACAAAATTGTTTACTTAATACACTGAATTACGTTCCTGTTTTAATATATAATGTATGTTTGCAAAACACTTGAGATTACTTATGTAAAAATGATTAAAAATTTAGGGTTGTATTTTTGTACAAACAACAGAATATTTTAATGAAAGAAATCTTAAACACAGACTAACTACTATTCTTTTAACCAAAAATACTTAAACGAAAAAAATGTTGCGCTGATGTTGTTTCGAAATGCTTGGCCACCGCGCTGAAGAGGGTTAAAGGTCGGTAATCCTTAGGGTGTCGTGGGTCTCTTCCCAACCTTGGGCAGCATAAGGACCAGGTTCTCCTTCCACGTCCAGGGAAAAGGAGCCAGGCGAGTGCGGCGGATTTTCTTTTATAAGCAAAACGTCGTAGGTGGTGGGGAGAAGCGTGGCGAGCGGCAAGCCGTATAGTAGCAAAGATTTTTAGTAACGATTTTTTAGTAAAATTTTAAATCTGTGTTACAACTTTTAAAGTACTTATTATAATTAAAAACAGTAAAGGATAGTTTTTATCTACATTAAGTGGCTAAGGTAACTAATACAGTAGAAATTCGATTAATCGGACTAATTGTTGTTGGTAGGCATTCGTATAATCGAAAATCCGGATAATCAAAAGTATGGAGAATCGGGTAATCGGGTATCCGTATAACTGAGGGCCGGATAATAGAGTTTCTACTGTATACTTATTTATATGCAGAGAGTAAGGGACAAATGTAACATGAGGCGATACAGCCGTCTATAGCAGGCGTGATGTGTCAACAATTAAATACGTTTTTCTCTATAACTATTTGTAATTTCGAAACAGTGTAAACAGCAAATTTTATCTTTGTGTAACGTAGAAAATTAATAATTAATAATAGGTCAATCGTCCCTCATAATAAAAAAATACATTCAAATTACTATTTTTAGACAGAGATATGCTTACTATACGTTATCCTTAAAAGACACGAACACAGTTAGTAAACCACAATGGAGAAAACCGTATAAAAATTCGTTAAGTGGTTTAGAAGAAGAAGACTTCGAAAGGCACAGACAGAGGCGGAAGGCGATTTTATTTTATAGTGTTATAGATAGTTTAAAAATATTACTAATAAAAATAACGAATTTTTGTAAATAATAAAAAATATATTGTGGGTTCAAATATTTTATTGGCATAGTATCTTTTTTTTAATTATCAGTGTATATAAGTATTTAAATTTTTAATTTACTTTAATCAGCTTCGCGCTACTGAGTGTGCGTATCCCGCACACAGCAAGGTAGGCAGAGGGAACATAGTGTTAGGACTCTCCGTTCCTATTAAGCCACTTCCGTTCCTCACTTTACGACGAATTCTCGAGACATTGCTTATTGAATGACGGAACTGCGCGCTTTGTCTCGTTACCAGAGCGAGGAAAAGAAAATATTGAATGCGTGTGGCTATTTATTTTTTGTTATTATAATATGTGTATATAATTTTCAGAAAGAAGGCTACTATTCAAAAACAGGAGTACGAACAATTTGTATGTGCTTTGGATCAACAGATACCGACATGATAAAAGCCGTTAAAAGTTTCGACGAAGATATTACCAAAAATATCGAAAAATATGTGAAATATTTTCCAATGCAGACGTAAATATTTAGATTTATATTTTTAATATAAATATCGTATTTAGGTTAGTAGTGCCCCGCAAAGTGTGTAACTGTGACAAGTTGTAGGTTCAATCCCACTCGGGGAAATGAAATATTTAATTTTTTTATTTCTTCCCACCAGTGTCACGGCAAAGCGTGGCATCGAGTTCTGCCACTCAACACGTATTGCCTCCAAAATTCGACGGAAAATGGAGATCGGAGTGTCTTAACACCAGATTCTCTATACTATCCTGTTGTATGCGGGGTATAGCGTGAAGCTGACTTATTTTATCATATTTAGTATTAAATCTAGCATTAAATCTAAATTAAAATCTAGCTCGTAACTTTGTTTGCCTCAACTATTATACGTAAATCTCTTTTTTATTTGTGTAATAAAAACAAAATATTTTTAATAGTAAATATATTTGGTTTTCAGTCGATTAATTATATATTGGAGGTTAAAATTCAGATTTCATGAATATTAATTGCAAACATGATAAAGAGAGACAGAAAACAAATTTATCGTTACCAATTTCTTTGTACTATTGTTATTGTATAATGTATATGATGTTCCGACATATTTGCTATACTTTCCAAGTAGGCACAGATAAGTAAGGTTGGTTTCATATTTGTAATAAATAATATTTAAAAAAGTCGCTTAATAATGTCAGATAACATCTGCTATATGCGGGATACGGAACTAAACAATATAGCTTAATAATGCCTTTTTAACATTAAGCGTTCTAAATGTGAACCCACAATTATTCCGTATTATTAATAATCACCTTATTTCACCATCATGGTGTCAAATTTTATTTATCACTTTTTATTTTAGAGTACAAGAAGCGGCGCAAGGTACAATAGAAGCCTACAAAACTGGTAAAAGTGGCAGCGTTTGGGTGGTTTGGAAAAAAGTAGTAGACATAACAGACAAAGTCGATGAGGCGTATGATATAATGAAAGGAGATTGGTTCAATTAATGAAGATAAAAAATATCTACAGCGTATACTTACAAAATGTTATGCTCTAATGTTTTTTTTGCAGCATTAAGTTTTACATGCTTCATATAGAGCGAACCTAGAGTAAGACACACCGCTTTCCACTTCCCGATCAATTTAAGAGATTAACTAAATAATAATAAATATTATTAATTGCTCTGAACATACTATATTCTTGATTTAGAAACCTCTGACTACCATGTGACTACCATCCTTTAGATAACTATGGAGTAGACGCCATCCGGATTAGTAGATATCAGTATTAGTAGATATAAGTATTACATAGTATTACATACATATGTATGTAATACTATGTAATACTTATATGTATTACATACATAAACAATAAATTATGACGAATTATTTTATACACAAAAAGACCACTGATCTATTTAATATCTTATAAACAAAAATTATTCATAGAGATAAATATAATCAAACGACAAAAAAATAAATAAGATCTTTAGAACTGATAATGAACTGTAATTAAGTAAAGTATAAGAATAAAATCACCCTTAGTAAAAGTTGTTGACATTGATGTTTAAAAATGACGAAGGACCCTAACCAGGGCCACAGCTAAAATTTGAAAAACTAGGAAATAATACATTAGTAAAAATATAAATACAGTAGGCAAGATCCGTCGACAAAGAAAAATTGTTGAAAAATTTGACTGATGTTATGCATTAGGACAGTATCTGAATGTAAACGGGATTGTAATTTCGATTTCCACTCAGGAGATATACTACATTAAATTGCTTACGCTCCGGTAGAACAAAGCGTGGTGTTGAGTTGAGTTTCTCAACACAAGCAATGTGTCCGAACTAAACTAGCTTTAAATTTCAATGATAACGAGTAGTGGATGGAAGTCATTTGAAAATTATCATAGTAAGTTAAAGATTTTACACGAACGAAGTTGTGGTCACAATTGTCGAAAATAGAGAAAGAAGCTATGAAGCGGTACCTATGCTATGTATAGGCTATGTATAGAAATGTCGCCTGTCAATATTAACTATTTATGAGATTTTTGATAATTTATGAGAGGAATACATTTTTAAAAATAATTTAGTATTTTTAAAAAATGTACCTTGTTATAAAGAAGCGTTTGTACTAGAGACGTACCTATTACGACTTTGGCCGATTAGAGGATTAGTCGGTTGCTAACACACCGACTATGATATGATTTCGAGGATTATTATGAAGTTTGATTATTAACCAGCGGCCCGCCCGCTTAAGCTACATTATTATTGATAAACAGAATTAATCGACAACTACAATTACTTCTAATTTATATGAAAAGCCTGAAATACATAATTTAGTAAGATTTAATCGATAGATTTCTTTTGAACTAATCCCAAATTCCTCCAAAATAAAAAAAATGTGGCTTAAATCCACATATATATATATATATATATATATATATATATATATATATATATATATATATATATATATATATATATATATATATATATATATATATATATCAAAATAACACAGGCTACAATATATAAAATAAATAAAATGTATGAAAAGAATATGTAAAATAAATTAAAAATTTCAGTCTAGCTCAAATAGCCGCTAGTTGTTTTTTAAATATTTCTATTTAAAAACAAACAAATACAAAAAAGTTAGGTAATCAATCATTATCAATTGTTATGCAAGTCCTTGTTTTTTTTTGTTAGGGACAAAGTTCATTTTACCTCAAGATTTTGCTATATTAATCAGATAAACAGTATAATTAGCGTAAAGCTAATTATACTCTTTATCTGATTAATATATATCCTAAGCACGTATTTTTTTTACCTTCACTCCTAAACCCTAGTGCGGTAGCCAGAGGGAACGGAGCACCAAACGCTACGGTCTCTGCATACCTCTTTCGCCTCCTCCATTGTCATCAACACCTTCATACGTACCTTCCGGCCGATGTTTTTTACGTGTCTTTCCTCTAATATTGTCAACCTGTGTCACCACCTGAGCACGTTCTTTTTCATTCTCACTGTAATATCTCGCTAAATTATAAAGAAAAAAAAATTTAGAGGTCATTCATGGCGCAGGGGCATAAAGTGTGACTGTAAATGCAACTGGTTGTGGGTTCGATCCCCACTCGAGAAAATTAAAGATTTATTTCAATTTATATGTTCACTTCTTCGCTATGGTGTCAGGGCAAAGCGCGGCGTTGAGTTACGCCGACGGAAAGTGGGGAACGAAGAATCTTAACATTAAGTTACCTTTCCCTACCTTGCCTGTTGTGTGAGGGATAAAGCTAATAAAAAGAATAGGAAGATATTATTCTTCACTCATGTATTGAATGTTTTGAAAAATAAAAGAATAAAACAAATATATAAACTTGTTTGTATAATAATTGTTAACGACTCATAAAAAGCCATCAAGAATTATTTTTTTATGTATGGAAAACTACATAATACCAACGTTTTCTATTATTTTTTGACTTATTTATTAGGGCCATAAGAGTTTTAGTGATTAAATTGGTTTATTTTTTTTCAAGATGATGCTTTGTAATGCCATTGGGCACATTCAATACATGTTTGTGGGTCCAATTAAATTTTTGGGAGAAATAGTAGTTTATTCCCGACTGCTAAGGAAGGGTTATGTTTTTCGCGCGTATCTTGTATATATGTATTATTCTTTATTACCTCATATCTCCAGAACCGCTGGACGGATTATATAATTGACGTATCGTTAGATTCGTATTAGCAGCCCAAGCGTACTTAAACAGGTGACGTTAAATAAAAACAATCATGGCGGCTGTGGGACGCCATTGAACTTAGTGAAAAAAAAAAATTCGTTTGAATACCACAATATGGGTCTCAAATTCAAGAGTTTACTACGAGGATTTCAAAAAGGTATATCATGATTATGAATACCATATTGAATTCTAACAAAAAAGTGAAAAATAAAAAAATATTTGTGAAAACAAAAACCCCGATTGCATAAAACTAAAAAGAAAAAATAAACAAGTCCAATGGTTTATTAGGTTAGTATTAATAAAATCTTTACTAGGAACCATAATTTAAAGAGGTCCCGACTGTTAATCCTAATAAACTATTGGACTTGTTTATTTTTTCTTTTTAGTTTTATGCAGTCGGGGTTTTTGTTTTTACAAATATTTTTTTATTTATTTTACTATTCCGATCTGGTAAAACAAAGAGCGGGCATGGTTGACCTGCGCATAGCAGGTTAGGCAGAGGGAAGCAAACAAAGTGTTAAGACACTCCTTTCAAATTAAGAGATTTTCGTTCCCCACGTTCCGGCAAATTCTCGAGGCAATGTGTGTTATGTGTGTTGAGTTGTACATCAACGCCACGCTTTGCCTCGTTACCAGAGCGAGGAAATAAAAATATTGGATATTTTATTCCTCCGAGTGGAAATCAAACTTACAACCGTCGCATTTACATTCGCCTTGTGCTTGTGCCCTTGCAATACGGACAATATACTTTGGTTATTTTACACAGGTAACATTCTCTCTATTAAAGATTTTATATTTTCTTTAAAAGCATCATCGAAGTAATAAAATAAAATGTGAATGCGACAAGTTATAATTATGAATGAAGAAGCTGTAATTACAGTTAACCTTCAAGGTCGCTTAAATAACCAAGAAAATTATAAATCGTCTGTGGTATTTTTTATTGCTTTTCGTAATTGTACTATTAAAATGACAAAAATAATAACTCATCTCGTCACTAGTATACAAACATATACTGCAGAAATGTAAAAAAAATGTTTAGTTAAATTATTTTAATACAAAATACAAATGCGTTGTTAATTTGTTACTTTACTATTTAAAATAAATATACAAAATATATAGTTCATAACAAAAGTATTTAAGCACAAAATACAAAATAAGTAATTTCAAAATAGGTTTTCCAAATAAAATATCCCAATACTTATTAATTGGTTTTATACTAGTATAAAATCAATTAATAAGTAATGAGGTATTTTATTGTGAGGCAAGTGTGCGACTGTAGACGCGACTGGTTGTGAGTTCGATTCCCACTCGTGTCAGCGAAATAATTATTTAAATTTATATTTTCATTTCTTCGCTCTTGTTTCTTGTCGCTTGTATTCTTTTTGCTTAAGTTCCACCATCCAACACGCAATGCCTTCATGCCACGCAATTGGGCAGAAAATGGGGAACAGAGTGTCTTAACACTAGGTTCCCTCTGCCTACCTTGCTGTGTGTGCGTGAAGCTGATTTTTTATACTAGTATTTGTTCAAAGTGTTCACCTTTCTTTTTACGTCTTTAAAGCTTTATAATCCATATTCCTCCGTATAAAAATAGTTTTACTGAATTGGCTAAATTTGTATGATACGCTAGTACTAAATTTAATATGATTGCTTTGCTTTTTGTCTGAAATAACGACACCAATTTTTTGCCTCTTAACGTTGAAGTTCCCATATTTGTGCCACTGTGCCACAACGAGCCTCAAAAATATATATACAGGATGGAAGCATCAGCGCTTCTTTAAGGGGTAAGATATTTTAAACCCATACCTAAAGAAATTAATCGAAATACCTCAACAGTTTAGATATAGGATTTTTTTTCGTTTCACGATATTTATCCATACCTGTATTTCATATGACGCAGTTACGCAAAGATAACGTAAACACATACTACTACAAAAATATTACTGAAGGTTAAGCAACTTTGATCTTTTGAAATCGAGTGGTAGGTATTGACCTACGACTGCGGCGGTTTCCCTTTGATAGATTTATGTCTGCGTGCGTCGTTCTTGACAAATGACGTTTTATTTTTCAACGATAATTTTATTATTTATTTTGTTTGAAAAAAAAAACTTTTTCATTTTTGGGTAAAAAAAATATTGTATTAGGCTTTTACAGAGTAGTTAAAACTGGTTTCATTTTAAGTGGTGCTGACAAAAACCTTCTGTATATTACCAAATATTTTTGGAAAATGTTTTAAGTTTTTGTTTAAATAGGAATTGTAAGCTCTAGCTCCTTACCAAGTTTTCTACATTTAACTCAAAGGGAAGAACCCTATATGATTGATTACGCGGTGAATTAAAAAAGGACAAAAACGAAGCATAAACGCTCGTATCTTTTCACTGCGTCTTTCGCTTGGAAGTTTGTTTTTTGTGCTTCAAGGGACTTTTGACTTCAATATTTGATATTAATTTCAGCTTGATACATCCTCACATCGAACTTGATATCATCTCATTAGATTATATCTAAGGATCGATCGATCGATCAGTGTTGATGGACGGACAAACAGTTATACGTCTGTATAACTGTTTGTCAGACAGCAATGATTCTAAGAGGGTTATTAAAAACAGGGATATTTTATTCTTCATTATATAGATAGAAAAATATGACAGAAGACTAAACACTAACACCACATTACCTTCTACATGGTTGCACCCGTGCAAAGCCGGAGTGAGTCGCTTGTAACTGACGAAAGAATACTACAGGATATCTTTATCTTATAATGCATTTTAAATAGCTGATAACTTCTAACATATTGATTTAAAATACATCCAGAAAAAGGCAATTGATGATAATGAGGTAATTTGTGACACAGAAAAAATACATTACATATTTTTGAGGCCCTTTGTGGCGCAGTGGCACAAGCATGCGACTATAAACGCGACAGGTTTTGGATTATATTCCCACTTACGAAAATGAAATATTTCATATTTTCATTTCTCGACAGATAATACCTCCAGAATTCGTCGGAAAATATGGAACGCAGTTAAGATATTAACTACGTTATAATATACAGCGTAAAGCTAAAAAAAGTAATTATGATCTACAGTAAGCGGATATAATTTCTAATTTATTTCATTGAATAGATAATAAATACGCAATTGTTTATTAAATGATGCTGTAGTTTCTTTTTTTTTATTGTTTCTCCATTCCAATTAGTTTTATCGTGATGTAATAGAGTCTAAGCATTCCTATTTATTCAATTTAAATCAAATTTATGAGATTACCGTGTCAACTAAACAATTTCTTTAGTTTTATAGTAAACTAGTACTAGGGTGAATTCTAAAAAAACCACGAAACATTTGTTCAATGAAATATTTTTAACAGTTTGAATTTAATTTTTTATAAAAATCGGTGCCGATTTAAAAAAAATCCATACAAACTTTCAACCCCTATTTTATCCCTTAAGGGTTAAAATTTTTCAAAATGCCTTCTTAGTGGATGTCTAGATTATGAAAATAAACATCTGTCGAATAAAAAAAGATTCACGCCACGGCCTTAATAGTTTATACGCGTAGAATAATTTATTTTGAAGTGGTTCATTATATCTCATAAACTTTAGCTGAGTAGCTGGGGTTCTACATTA
>JAATLQ010037890.1:15192-68245 GCA_013421005.1 Heliconius erato x Heliconius himera | reverse complement strand
AAAACCCTTGTTGCTTACATATTTTTTGTTTTTAAATATGTTTTTAACTTTTGACGTTGATTTCTTCATTTCTTTCGACTTTTTATCTAAATATCTACGTATGCGATGTATAATTTCCGATTTATTCTCTTTCACATTATTAATATCATAAATGTTCTTGTGTAGAGTGAGATTACTAATCTCTTTAGAATTGTTTGCTATAATATCAACAGGAACGGTTTGAGAAACACTATGACATACTATGTTTTTCTTAGGCGGTAAAATGTCAGCATTTATATCCAAATGCGGACCTGGATATTGAGTTTGCACATATTCATGTTTTTTAAACTCCAAAAGATCTTTTAAAACGGTGTCTAAATTCTCCCTTAACATTTCAAAAGTATCATAACTGTAAACAATACAAAAAATTGTGAATAGAATATATATGATAATTTTATAAAATTTAACTTACCCAGCTTTGTCTGCGGGGATGGGATTTAAGGCGGGCCAATTTCCACAAGCGTACTGGTAAAAATCGTGACACGGGTCTGCTTCTGCATCCATATACTGTTTCATTATGTTAGCTTGTGTTAGTCTAATAGTATTCTTGTCGCCTTGCCCTTTCCAAAAGGCGTGAATACCTAGAATAAAGATCTGAAATAAACTTAAGTAATATTTTATAATAATTATAATTGCTCCTATTCGTCATTCGTTAGAAGTATAATATAAACCTTAAGTTTATAGAATAGAGAAATTAGATATAGAATACCTACCAAACCTACGACAGCGGTAGCGTATTTTAATTTTATAGGTTTGTATGGTATTTTATAATGTGATATACAGGGTGGAAGTGTCAGCATTACTTTAAATGAAACCATAGTTTTAACTACTCCATAAAAGCCTAATACATTTTTTTTTCCAAAAATGAAAAAGTGTTTTTTTTTTCAAATAAAATAAATAAATAACATGTCGTTTTAAAATAAAACGCCATTTGTCAAGAACGACGCACGCACACATAAACCTATCAAAGGGAAACCGCATACGCCTCATTCTGAAATCGAGTCGTAGGTATTGGCGGCAAAGTGTCAAAGTTGTTAACCCTTCGTAGTATTTTTGTGGTAGCATGCATTTACGTTATTCGCATCTTTGCGTAACTGCGTCACGCGAAATAAAGGTATGGATAAACATCGTGAAATGAAAACTGTTGAGTTATCTTGCTTAATTACTTTAAGTATGGATTTGAAATATTTTATCCTATATGCTGTTTCCGTAAAAGGAGCGCTGCCTCTTCCACCCTGTATATGCTTAAGCACATCATGCACACGTACTTAACACCGACGGTATGTTTTATTTGGCCAACTTTGGAAAATAGATATTATTTAAATAAACCATAATTTTTAAATAAATAGAGTTTATCCATAGTTTATCCATAGCACGTAAAAGTGGCGTAATTTCTTTTAATTTTCACACTGCCTCTCACACAAAGTCAGGCTCCCTCCAGCCAGGTTCCCTCTGCCTGGGAAGGCAGAGGAAACCTGGTAACCTTGTGTTAAGACATTCTGTTGCCATTTCCACAACCGTCACGTTTATCGTCCAACGCTTTTCTTGCGCCACGACGGCCTCTTTTTTAGATTAAACAATATATTATATTATTTTTATTTTAATTAAGTACATTTTATATTTACAACTTAATTTAATATGATTTACACATGAACTTGAATTATTTCGGGTCCGTGGTCAATTAGATCCACTTGATGCAATTGTGTACGCGCTTGCAAATTATAATGGCCAAGTGACATAAAAGGAGTAGGAGTATGTGATAGTTATCATTAAAACACTATTCTCTACTTTTGTATCACTTTAATATTATTTATTACGTTTCGTATATCTTTATCAAAATGTCATAAGGAAACCTGTTAACTTATATTTAAAAAATTGATTTCAAGATTGTACAAACATACAATCAAATTTTAAATATTTTTTTATTAAAATAGAGGTTTGTAAGTGTAAGTTTCCTTCCACCATTATTGATTTTGATACCATCAGATACAAATTTCAATATAAATTTCAATAAATCAAGAGATAAATTTCAATAAATGCTTATTGAACTGTCAGTATTACCTGTATATGAACGAACCGACTTATAAACATGTGCGGCTGAACCCATTTCTGCTTCTTCAAGTTCCGGTTGACGGCGGGTTTGTTCGACATCATCTAGTGGACCGCGGTCAACGTATATTTCAGGATGAATCACACTTGAATAATAATAAATAAAAAAATAAATAAATCAGCTTCACGCTGTATCCCGCACACAGCAGGGTAGGCAGAGGGAACCTTGTGTTAAGATACTCCGTTCCCCACTTTCTGCCGAATTCTGGAGGTATTGCGTGTTGAGTGGCAGAACTCAACGAATGAATAATAATGATGAATAATAATACATTTATTTAATACTTGAGTACTTAGAAGAGAGATAGTTTATATGATTACTATAGGAGAACGTGGTAATTTTTTTTTATAATATTAAGAATCATGCTATCCAGTGAAACTTTTTTTAAAACGGAACAAGAATATGACAATATTAAAATTATACAAAAAAAACTGAAAGAAGGCATCGCATTCCCGTGTTTTACGAAGCAGCTTAAAACTGCTCTCCTAAAAACTTTTTAATGTGCTGCAATTATTTCAATAATTTTGTAAACATCATAGCTGCGGAGAGTTCATATTATGTTTATGCTATATACGGAATACAGAGTAAAACTAAGAAATCTATTTTAACACCACCGTGGCGCATTTGAAACTAAATTGTAAGTTATCTGAAAGATTACCTTTCTAAATTTCCTTCTTCGTCATATTCTTCTTGAGAAGTACTTTCATAATCTTCTTTCTCTTTAGTAATATATTCTTCTAAATGTTTTTCTTCCTCAACGCTTTTATTTTCAGTTAGATCTTTTTCACTAATTATGAAGAGAAAATATATGTTATTTCATCATTGTTTATGATTAGATTTTTGATTTTGTAAAGAAAATTTAAAAATGTAATTAGATATTTTTTATTGCTTCTTATAACGAAAATATTTAAGTTTAACTTGAAAATATAACTAATTAGAATTTTATTACTTTTATTTTCAAATTAAGCTTTTAAATATTAACAAAATATATGTATGTTTATATTTAATTCTTCTAATGATTGAGATTTAATGGTTAATACAACTAAAATGCGTTTATCTTGAAAGTTTCGAATATTTTTTCCAGTTTCACATTATATCCCGTATAGTGTGGGAACCCAGTGTTAACACACTCCGTTCCTCACTTTCCACCTAATTTTCAAGGCAATGAGTTTTGAGTAGAGGAAGTCAACGCCACACTTTTGCCTTGATACCAGAGCCAAGAAATTAAAATATGAATAAATAATTGTTCATTTCTCCGAGTGGGAATCGAACCCACAACTGTCGCATTACAGTCACACTATTGTATCCCAGCGCCACGACGACGTCAAATAAATACGAATAAATAATTTGGTTGTAATCAACTTACTCGTAATCATGAGAAGTGAAAGTAAAATGACTTTTACGTTTCACTCTAGTAGGAGCACTGCGTTTTCTTCCTTCAATACCCCATATAAAAATGTCGCTCGTTGAATTACCCTCATATATTTCTTCTCTATTATCTGATTCCCTTCTTGAGAGTATTATTTCTTCAGGAGGCAGGAAAGACGTTTGGAAACCATGAAACACTTCCCTTTCTTCAGGATCGACTCCTTCCAATCGTTGGTACGTTTCAGGTATATTTTTGATAACAAATTGATCAGAAGGATCACCCAAAGCATCCAAGGGTCCCCTTGATATAAAATACGCGGCAGCCACAAAGGTTGTTAAACCGATTATGAAAAGAAATTTACAAATATTAGCACTTTTGGATTTTCCAGATGTCTTTTGCATTCGCGTGTCAATACGCGCCATGACAATTTCTGACTGACAGTGTCAGAAAAATCCTTAGATTCGTAACTGGAACGTACATATAGTATGTATATAACTGCCATTGTAATATTGACCCTGGGATCAGAGTACGCGGTAGGAAAATTGTAAGCAATCATGCGTGTCACTTGGACGCAGTTATATTGAAATGTGTTAGTGTTGTCCATCGCAGCCAATATGTAGCTATGATGAGAAAAAAATGAGGCCAGTCGTGGCGCAGTGGCAAAGTGTGACTGTTAAACCGATTGGTTGTGGGTTCGATCCCCACTCGAGAGATTAAATATTTATTAAATGTATATTTCCATTTCTTCGCTCTGGTGTTGAGGTTAAGCGCGGCGTTGAGTTCTGCCACTCAACACGCAATGCCTTCAGAATTCGGCAGAAAGTGGGGAACGGAGTGTCTTAACACTAGGTTCCCTCTGCCTACCCTGCTGTATGCAGGATACAGCGTGAAGCTAATTTAATTTAATTTAATTTAGTTTTTAATTTATGAAAAAAAATATAATACCTTTTTTGTTATTTTTTTTATATATTCACCTTTTTTGTGTTCGACAAAGAAATGTCATTAGCTAAACATTGTCAAAAGAAAGTAATACCGGTATCGATACCGGTAAATAAAGTGCTATAAAATACAAAACCAAAAGGAATACAATGGCTTCGTTTGACGAGATAATAAGACAAGTTCATTTGATTGACGAAACAATACACTCCGTTTTCAGTTACGGTAATTAGCATAAATAACATCTCTTAGTAAAATGTTGAGGCCATTCGTGGCGCAGCGGCACAAAGTGTGACTGTAAAACCGACTGGTTGTGGGTTCGATCCCCATTCGAGGAGATGAAATATTTATTTACATTTATATTTCCATTTCTTCGCTCTGGTGTTGAGGCTAAGCGCGGCGTTGAGTTCTGCCATTCAACACGCAATGCCTCCAGAATTCAGCAGAAAGTGTGGAACGGAGTGTCTTAACACTAGGTTCCCTCTGCCTATCTTGCTGTGTGCGGGATACAGCGTGAATGTATAACATAAAGTTTTAGTATTTCTAAGTGGTGTTATTTATTTTATGTGTAACTAAATAGGAATACTAAAATTTTATTAGTCATATGATTATAACTTTGTTAACTTTACGCTGTATCCCGCATGTAACAGGATAGGTAGAGGGAACCTGGGAACCTAGTGTTAAGCGCCAAATTCTGGAGGCATTACGTGTTGAATGGCGAAATTCAACGCCGCGCTTTCAGAATTATGTTGTAGTAAGTATACAACATAAAAACAATATAATTATTTTAATGTAAGTTATTTTCTTTAGAAAAAGATACACAATCACAATTTTCGGAATTCAGTAAGCATCTAGCAGACACAAAAGAATGGTTTTCTCATGTTTCTTGGGCACATAAGAAGCAATTTATACTAAGCTTATTAGACCACGTGGACATTCGAACCGTGAGCTTAGTGCTGAAAGCAATATGGAGTTGTCGACCTAAGGATGCTGTAATGTCATCTTGCGGGTATGATCTTATGTATTAAATGTAGAAAAATATAATTTTATAAATAGTTTTAAAAAATATATCTCTGAGGCCAGTCTTGGCGCAGACGTACAAGTATGTGATTGTAAACGCGAGTGGTTGTGAGTTAGATCTCCACTCCAGAGAATTAAATATTTATTTAAATGTATGTTTTTCCACCCACCACACTCAACACAATGCCTCTGGAGTTCGGCGAAAAGTGGGGAAAGGAGTCTCTTAAAACTAGGTTCACGCTGCCTATACTGCTGTGTGCGAGATACAGTGTGAAGTTGACTTATTTATTTATAAAAGATTATTTTATAAAAGATATTATTTTTTTTAAGCAATTTTGTTGTTACATTTATATAAATATATATATATATATATATGGTAGTAGTAGATATGTTATATGTATGCTTTCATTAGATCCAAAGCATGGAGCAGTTATGACCAAATCCCTATGGACCACGACCGTACCGCTCTTCCTCGCTCACTTTTAAAAAAAGTGATGGTAAATGATCGGAAGTGGTTTCAGGCTCTTGAATCTGTTAGTATATTTATATTATAATAAAATATCAATTCGTCTGTCAAATAAGTAGTTGTTGAATAATTGGAAAATATTATGACATCGACACAACTATTGAGAAATATGTTTAATGTTGGTAATCAAAAAATCAAAGAAGAGTAAAAAAACGTATCTAAAAAAACAAAATAATAGAAAAAAATAAAATAAGAGAGAGTTCGATAAAGCAAATATTTAGATAAAAAAATCAATTATCATAAAACCATCGTGGCGCAGTGGGACATCGTCGACGGGATAGTTGTGAATTTGATTCCCACTATATTCTCTTCAGAAAGCGCGGCGTGAAATTCTGCCATTCCTTATGTAATTCATCATTTAAGCTATATTCTGCACATAACAAAGTAGACCTGGATAATGAACCTGAATAAGGAACCTGGGAACCTAGTATTAAGACACTGCACCCATTAAGATTAAATAAGATTCCGTTCCCCACTTTCTGTCAATTCTTGAAGCATTGCATGTGGAGTGGTGGAACTAAACGCCGCGCTTTGCGTCGTTACCAGGGCGAGAAATTATAAAATATTTCGCTTGTGCCCTTGCCACGACTTGACGACACGACTTGCAGGGCATATAGAGTAAAATATTTCAAACCCATACCTAAAGAGATTAATCAAGATAATTCAAGAGTTTAGACGTAGGATTCTTTTTTCATTTCACGATGTTTGTCTATACCTGTATTTCGTGTGACGCAGTTACGCAAAGATGCGAATAACGTAAACGCATACTACTACAAAAATACTACTAAAGGTTAAACAAATTTGAACTTTGCCGCCAATACCTACGACTCGATTTCAGAATGAGGCGTATGCGGCGATTGCCCTTTGATAGGTTTATATGCGCGTGCGTCGTTCTTGACTAATAGCGTTTTATTTTAAAAAGATAATTTTATTATTTATTTTGTTTGAAAAAATCACATTTTTGGAAAAAAAATGTATTAGGCTTTTATGGAGTAGTTAAAACTATGGTTTCATTTAAGTGGTGCTGACACTTCCACCCTGTATATTAAAAATATTAAGTAGTACGAGTTATAAGTTAGATGAGGTCATGCGTGAACGGAGTGTCTTAACACCAGGTTCCCAGGTTCTTTCTGTCCGACCTGCTGTGGCACGAAGTTAAAAACAAACCATCAATCTTCAAATATTCTCATTTAGGAACAACACTATCTCGTCATCACGGATCTGTTATCTATAGCTGGTGGTCCAATAATGTGGGAAGTACTACAGCACTTAAGAGTCATATATGAAAAAAATGAAGAAAAAGAAATTCAAAACTTAGAAGAATGCACATTAATCCATGAACTGCCGACAGAAAAAAATATGATTGCATCTGAACCAGTACGATAACCATTTCTTTTTTATTTTATTGTTATAATGAGATTGTATACCCGCACACACAGCAAGGTAGACAGAGGGAATCTAGTTCTAATTCCCTCCGTTGCCCATTTTCCACCGAATCCTAGAGGCATCGCAGTTGCGTTTTGCAGTCCACTTGAAGACACACTTATGCCCCTGTGCCACGTCTGGCCTCTACGATTGTTGATATTCTGGTATGAGTATATTTTTCATGAACTATAACCGGAACCAGGCGACGTATTTTATGAAAAATACCTTACGTAATTATCAAGTGCTGTTAAACATACTAGATAGTAGATACTGTATAGTAGAATATGTAGTACTAGACATCTGATTAACTCACTAACAAAACATATATTTATAAAATAATATCTGAATATTTGTATTTTATTTATACATTTTAAGTAAAAATCTGATATTTTTATTAAAAAAATCACAGCCAAAGAAAGATCAAGGACCCCGTCGTAAAAGTTCCTTCCCCCAAACATCTGAGTCTAGGCAACCACCTTTGCCCGGACAGGCACAAAAAGAGGTAAATATATAAAAGATTAGTTAATTATTAAGTATATTTTCATTTTTGGAATTATAGATAAGTAAGCAATAGAAAGTGTGTTCTAACAGACCGAACACCACTCAACGTTTCAGATACGTTAAGACAATATAAATATAATTTACAAATAATATTATATTATTTGTTTTAAAATTTCAGTTGGAAATCAACTTAGCCTTATGGTTGTCGACAGTAAAATCTTTTAAAGATAGTATGAAGTTAGAGGAGTGGGATTTCATATACAAGGATGGCTCTAAGAGAAGACTTTGGAAGACAAGCCGGCCGAAAGTGGAAACTGTGGACACAGTAGATTTTGTTAGTAATTTTCTTCTTCTACCTATTGTAGTCCCATCTTTTCTAGCCAGACTCTACTTCCCGACTCGAGTAGTAGCTCCACTTTGTACGATCTTCAGTATTCTCCGTGGTTAGTCCATTGGCTCCTGCGTCACATTCAGCCATTTCTTTTTGGACATTCCTAAGGATCTAACCACAAGGACGGAAATAACAAGGCGATTCTATCCAATATAGTTTCTAAGCTGGTGCGAGGCATACCATACCATTTCAGGCGACGCTCTTAGAGCTTATGCGCTATGTCACGGACCTCAATAATATCTTGAATGTGTGAAATGTGTTACGTATGAGATTACTTGAGTTTATTCTTACCCGACTATGAAACGTAACAGTTGGTAATGTGTGTGTAAACAATGACAAATGAGGTGTTGTTGAATAAATGTATACAAATATTTGTTAATTTAGTTTCATGACTTTTTATTTAAGGTCAGAATTTTGATATAACTATTGGAAGTTGTTATATCTTAACAGCCATTTTTGCTAATTTTTATACTTATCATAGTAACTTTAGTATTGCGTTGGCCTGCAGTTATTACGCGGGTATAGTAACAATATAGATAGTTCAAATCCCGACAATATTAACTCAAGGAAATAATACTATTGCAAAATTTTCAGTCTCATAATCGTAATAAAGCTAATAAATACTAACAAAAAGTGTAAAATAAACAAAAATAGAAAAAAACAGAAAAAAGAAACAAACTTAATAAATAGTTAACAGTAGGGACCTTTAATTCTGCAACTAATTAAAAAGCAAGTAGTCTTGTAAAATTCCTGGGCCACTGACGCCCTTCTCCTTCTCCCACGCGCATAACTGCAGGTCAGATTAGTTCCAAAAGATTAATTTGAAAAATATAAATTATAAATATATAAAGAGGCCAGTCGTGGCGCAGTGGGAATCGAACCCACAACCAGTCGGTTTTACAGTCACACTTTGTGCCCCTGCGTCACGACTGGCTTCAATAAAAATATTTAAGTTATAAATTATGCAAGTATTTTAATTGTTAAAATAAAATTTGAATCAAGTACGTAATTACGTACCAATTACAGTACAAATTTGTATTTAAATGCAAAAATATTTAATTACATACATTTATAAAATGGATACGTTTGAATTTTATCCATTTTGTATGTAAATGTAAAACCTTGGAGATAACGTTTAATAAGTGTTCAAGTCTAACGTGTCGATTGTTTCTTTGTTTATAGCACAGTCTCCTAATTCCCTTAGGTAAATTTATGTTTTGTTATATGTATGTAAATTATAAATACAATTTACCCATTGGCGTAAGAGTAGGGTAGCCCGTGCCCACCCCAGAATAGCCTTGTGCCCATCCTATAAAATTTACTGATAAACACAACAATGTGATTTTGTCATATTATATCTATAGGAAATTTTGCATTCATTTTTTTCTTTAGGCACTCTTTGAAAATCTCTCACCTCTCGTGTACCTAGTTAAAGACAAGATACCCTCGCAATTGGGCAGTGCATCGTCTGGTGGTTGTAGTCTATCTGAAATTAATTATTTACATTTTCTCTCTCTGTTGGCGTTTAATTTCGTCATTCATCACCTAATTTCCTTATAAAAAATGTACTAAATAATTTAATCAACTTTTACGATTTTCAATATTCTAGATACAAATGCTTCCATCGGTCGCTAGTAAACGTATTTTGTCCTATTTGCCTTTAACTCAACTGGGCGAATGTGCTCGCGTGAACAAATATTGGGCGTACCTTGTTGAAGAAATGCGAACAGAAATGGCAGCTAGGTTGAAGATTAATGTGGACTTGGAAAAACTTCGAGTAAAAAAAAAATACATATATTTTTATATATACCTTGAGGCCAGTCGTGGCGCACCGGTACAAAGTGTCACTGTAAAACCGACTGGTTCTGGGTTCGATCCCCACTCGAGGAGATGAAATATTTACTTCAATTTATTTTTCCATTTCTTCGCCCTGGTGTCGAGGCTAAGCGCGGCGTTGAGTTCTGCCACTTAACACGCAATGCCTCCAGAATTCGGCAGAAAGTGGGGTATGTGGGGAGTGTCTTACCACTAGGTTCCCTCTGCCTACCCTGCTGTGTGCGGCATACAGCGTGAAGCTGATTAATATTTACCTAAATTATTCCTTGCAATTCTATTAAATAGTTATGACCAGTTTTTGTTTGACTCATGTTAAAAATGTGTGAATATTTGGTGGTCAGAAAAAATACACTGTTGTTAATTTAACTTCATATTAAAATATTGCATGACAGGAAAATTGTAAAAATCTTGCATTTTAAATATCTAATTTCTAATTGTACAATAGACATTTTTGTTTTTTTCTATTAATTGTATATTTTTTTAGGAAAATGCACTACGATTTGATAATCGCTCAGACCGTATAAGTAAATTAGAAATTAACGCACCTACGCTAAACAGTCCAGACGTAACTGTTGAAGAAAATGAATCCGAACTCAAAAGCAAATATAGCAATAAAATATCGAAAGCATACCGTTCGAGAGAAAATGCTAAAAAATCTTATAAAACTTGCATGAGAACTGTATGTAAAATTTTGATTTTTGGTTAAATTAGCTAATATTAGATTTTTTGTAGTTTGATAAAATAAAACATTATAATAAAATAGAATATTTTTTTATTTAAAATAAAACATATTTATAAAATTCAGGTACGAAATATGGCTGTTTTCAACGAGAAATTAGAAAAACGTGGCGCCGCCGACGTCAATATATGGAAGCTATAAAAAATTGTGTTTGAAAATAGAATGATTTAAAATTATTTTTTTTTTGATAAAAATACAAAAAATATTTATTCTTTCCCTTATGTATACTTACTTCAATATTGTTTTTTTTTAAAAGCTTAGAGGCCAGTCATGGCGCAAGCGCACAAATTGGACTATAAATGTTACTGTTCGTGGGTTCTGCCCCCTTTCGAGGATATTATTTAAATATAATATTTGGATATTTATTTAAATTTATATTCTCATTCTTCGCCCTGGTGTCGAGGCAAAAGCAAGGCAAATGCCTCCAGTGTGTTCTCCTGTGTTCCCCTTCCTCTCTGTGTTCCCCTGTGTTCCCCTTCTTCTCTGTGTTGCTGTATAGGCTTTGTGGGACAATCTTTTTTTCTTTAGTGCTCCTATTTACAAGAACTAAAAATACTGAAATTGAAAATAGAAATAAGACCACTATTTTTTCGTGCTATTGGAAATATTTTTATTATTTTGATAAAATGTAATTGATATACATAGAATAAATGAAAAATACATCGAAATAGCTTTTGTAAATACATCGAAGTTATTTTGTAAAACGAAACACAGTACACGTCAAAATTGATCTGTCAATTAGCTAATTTGAAGTTGTCATTTGTCAAATTTCTTGATTTATTTTATCTGTACGTTAACACGAACGTTCGTATTTGGGGCAAAATATTTTTTATTTTTCACTTGCGAGAAGTGCGGACACTGAAATCTGGTGGATTCGTGTTATGATGACATTTTTTTAATAATTATTAAGAAAACAGACATTAAAATAAGTTAAAACCATGAGCAAGCATATGTATTCCACTGCTAACTTGACCGATAAGGAGCTAAAAGAACAAGGAAATAGACTTTTCAGTCTACGTAGATTTGAAGATGCTATGAACTGTTATACTAAGGCCATTGTGAGTATTGCATTGTATTTTTTCTATATATATCTAAAAAATATGTGATTGATCATTGACAGAATTTATACATATAAAATGTATTGTATTCATTGTGTTACGTTGTGAAGGTTAGTGGTATTTATTTGTTTTTTATTCAGGTCACAGGTGAATAAACAATATTTGGCTATATATATATTAAACATTTTTTAGATAAAAAATCCATCAGTTGCCACATATTTCACAAACAGAGCATTATGCCACCTGAAAATGAAGAGATGGGAATCCACTTGTCAGGATTGCAGGCGGGCCCTTGATATCGACAATAATCAAGTGAAAGGACATTTCTTTTTAGGACAAGCATTGATTGAGTTGGAATGCTATGATGAGGCTATCAAACATTTACATAGAGGTGAGAAGATTTTAATTTGAAATAAAATAAAGTTCTATAATTGTAATACAAGTCTCAAATGATATATAGAACTAGAGGGCGCGCGCGGCTTCGCTCGCTTATTATGAGTGAATTCTAAAAAACCCACGAAACATGTGTTGAATAAAATATTTTTAACAGTCTGAATTTAAATTTTTATAAAAATCGGTGGCAATTTAAAGATTTTTCATTATAAACTTTCAACCCCTTATTTGAATCCTTAGGGGGTGAATTCTTAAAAATCATGAAACACATGTCCAATGAAATATTTTTAAGCGTCTGAATTTCAAATTTTATAAAAATCGGTACAGATTACATTTTTTTTCCATACAAACTTTCAACCCCTGTTTCATCCCTTTAGGGTTCAAATTTTTCAAATTCCCTTCTTAGTGGATGTCCAGAATATGAAAATAAACATCTGCCCAAATGTCACGTTTCTACCATCAGCGGTTAGGGCTCTGCGTGCGTCTTACCTCAGTCAGTCAGCACAAGTCCTTTTATATATATAGATTACAATTCATTCATAAAAATATTACTAAATATTTTATTTACTAATTTTTATCAATAATTGAATGAGTAATGATAATTAGTAGTAATGATTAATATTAAAGATAAACTAATTGATGGAGGCCATTGTAGGGCAGCAGCACAGTTTTTAACTGTGAGCCATACAGTCAAGTACTGTGCCACTGCCAATGGTTGTGGGTTCAATTCCCACTCAAGGGCATAAAAACTTTTATTTCCTCTCTGTGGTAACAAGACAAAGTGCATCCTTTTCTGCCGCTCATCACACAATGCCTCAGCCATTTTTATTGTATCTATTATAGTGATATAAAGGCCTGTTATTCTTCTTTGTATATAAGTAAACTATGTGAGCTAAAAATGTTTTGTAGATAAATACAAGTATACATAGTAATAGTGGTTTGGTTTTATAAACAGTATATTTTTCACACACTATATTCTGCATAAAACAGGATAGACAGAGCCGAACCATCAGCTTAGACACTCCAATCTCTGCTTTTTGCTTATATTAAGGACATTGTATGTTCAGGAACGAAACTCACGTTAGAGCTTTATCATTGGCCAGAGCAAAGAACTGAAAATAATTTCTGTAATATCCTTGTAATATAATATAACATAGAAAAGATATTATAACAAGATTTTTATAATTTATAACAAGGAATAGAAAAGTAATTAAGTGTTAACATTAATTGAAACTAATAAGTTTTGATTTAATTAAATACATTTCACTAAAAAAATAAAAAAAATAAATCAGCTTCACGCTGTATCCTGCACACAGCAGAGTAGGCAGAGGGAACCTAGTGTAAGACACTCCATTCCCCACTTTCTGTCGAAATTCTGGAGGCATTGCGTGTTAAGTGGCAGAACTCAACGCCGCTCTTTGCCTCAACACCAGAGCAAAGAAATGGAAATATAAATTTAAGTAAATATTTCATCTCTTCGAGTGGGAATCGAACTCACAACAAGTCGGTTTTACAGTCACACTTTGTGCCGCTGCTCCACGACTGGTCTCATGCATACATTTAACTATAGTCAAAAAACATACATTTAACTATAGTAAAAAAAAAAATAAAAAAATTCTGCTTCACTTCACTGTATTCCATACACAATAATACACTATGTTCCCCAATTCCACACACTATCTGACTGTAAACAAAGATTGAGTATGATTCCACTCGGATGAATGAATTGTTTTCATTTCCTCAGTCCGGACACAAGACAAATTGCGCCATTGAGTTCTGCCATTCTACACTCAATGTCTTAAAAGTCATGTGATACATAGGGAACTGGAATGCCTAACACTAGGTTCCCTCGCCCTATCCTGTTATATGTGGAAAACAGTGTATATAAGTAAGAGCACTATTTTTTGTGTTTATAGCTAATGACCTAGCTCGCGAACAAAAATTGAATTTCGGTGACGATATAGCCGCTCAAATAAGAGTCGCAAGAAAGAAACGATGGAATGTTCAGGAGGAAAAGAGAATATCTCAAGAGATTGAACTGCAAACATATATAAATAGGTAATGTTTTATAATTTAATTATTAAATATGTTCTATTACTAAAAAATAAGACACTCCGTTCCCCACTTTCTGCCGAATTATGGAGGCATTGCGTGTTGAGTGGTACAACTCAACGCCGCGCTTTGTCTCGACGCCAGAGGGAAGAAATGGACGTATAAATTTAAATGAATATTTCATCTCCTTGAGTGGGGACTGAACCCAAAACCAGTCGGTTTTACAGTCACACTTTGTGCTACTGCGCCACGACTGGCTATTACTATCTTTTTGTTATTTTGTTGGTTTACAATTAAGATTTTTTGATTATTTATTGTTAAATATAATATTGAGGCCGTCGTAGCGCGACCAGATATGCATGCGGCTGTTAAAGTGACGGTAGTTGGTTCCGTCCACATTTAGGAGAATAAAATTTTCCTTTAATATTTTAATTTTTTCGTTCTGGTAAACAGACAAAGCGCGGCGTTGAGTTGCGCGGCGAGTCAACATGCGCAACACGCAATGCCTCGAGACTGTTCTCAAATATTTTTTTAAATTAAATAGTTTTTTCAATCTCAACACTAAGTTCTCTCTGCCTTACTTGCTATATGCGGGATACAGTGAGAAACTAAATATTTTTTTTGTTTTAATTTTTATTGATTTTTTATTATTATTTGTATGGTATAAAAGAGTTTTTATATTATATTTGTTTTTGTGTATCGTATTATTGCTTACTATGTTCGCATTAAAGAATATACTATTCTATACTATTCTATTCTATAGATTATATAATTTATAGGCTAATCAATGAAGATATGCAGCGGAGAGTAGAATCATTAAAATTAGAGAGCATTAGCGAGGAGGACACTAGCAGTAAGATTGCTAAAGTAGAAGAGGAATGTGTAAGTATATTATAATTAATTTATTTCTTTTATTTTTTATACTTATCTTCATTTATTATTTCTACGTTCTAATGAAGTATATTTAAGTATATTTCATAAAAAATATATTTAAGAAGTATCTATTTTTTCAAAATGTAAATATATAGATAAATTTGAACTCGCTACTATCGCGTTTCTTTTTCGTTGCTTCTTAGCGACGTTGCTCATCATTATAACTTACTAATGTGCTAATAAATACTCAGACGATTATTTTATTAAAAAATAAATATAGAAATAATTTAGAGTGTTATGTTACTTACAAATGACTTTTTATTTATTGACAAAAGTATTAAACACTAATGAAGTATGTTTTTTAAATAAAAAAAAAATGAAATATTTCAGAAAATCTTTATTTATTTTTACAGAATAACTACAGTAGTGAACTCAATAATTTATTTTCAAAAATGGACGAGAGGAGAAGGGTAAGTTGTATTCATTGTTATTTGTTATACTGGAGACGGTTAATATATATTTTTTTCTCATCAAAATAAATAGATAGAACTATGTATAAATGAATTAACTATAGTAAAATATCTAATACAGTGTAGGTTTGTCTTCTTCTTTCTGCCCATTATAGGAATTAGGAACATTGTGTGAGACCTAAAATATCTTTACTAATATTATAAATCTGTTTGTTATGTTGATCGCGCTGATCTCGGGAACTGGTTCTAATTAAAAAAATATTTTTGTATTGCATAGTAGGTACATTTATCGAAGAAAGCTAATAGGCGTTGTTAAATCACATCAATGTTTACTTAATTTCGGCAAAATTTTAAAAATAAAATAAAATAAAATTTTAAATATAATCATTCCCCCTGATGGTAATCGAACCTGTATATTTAAAGGTAAACAGGCTTTGGCGTTAATTAAATCGCCTTTAGGCTGACGTCTTGAATGAACGTTTTTTTTTCTACGCCTCGCTTAATGATTTCCACGAGGGTGCCCTTCAATTCACTTCACTGCACAGATTATACATAATGCCTTAACTTATTATTCGATATCGTGGTGTAAGATTTTTACTTTTTCCAAAAAAGTTGCCAAGTGCGATTCTCTTTTGAAGGGATCCATTGTACCTAACATGGATTAATATATGTTAAAAAGATGTAATTACGATTTTTCACATTCAAAAAATTAATTGAATTTTCATGTTCGGTTTTAGAAAATATTCTTCATCCCGGTACGCTTACGTACTTTTTTTTACATCACGTATATTATATGAATATGGATTACGATTATTCCATTTATATGGCTTCCGATTTTTGACATTTATCTAGGCCCTAAAAATGTCAATAAGAAATAAGCTGATTCAAAAAATACACAAGATTTTATATTATCGAAAAGACAATATTAAATACAATTATTTTTATTAATTATTTGAAATGGAATGAAAATTAGTAAGTACTAATAAAATTTTAATTTCTTATTACTTACATTTATTATTAATATTTTTATGAACAATAAGATTATTAATATAAATAAGTTGAATATGCTCTTAAACAGACGTGAGTCGAGCTCGGCCACCGATACCTCACTTGAACTAGCGTCTTTAATACCAAATTTTGACCTCTTTTAAGGCTCTTATTTTTTAGGATTTAACCACAAATATATAGTTTTCAGATTTTTTCCCGAACAAATACTGTAGATGCTAGCTGCTAAATTTCAAATACTCGAAAAATACCAATAGCACAAGCTTGACTACTCGTCGCTCAGTTCAATAATTAAACTAATTTTGTTGTATAAAATGTATGTTTCCATTTCTTCGCTCTGGTGTCGAGGCAAAGCGCGGCGTTTAGTGCTGCCTCTCAACACGCAATGCCTCCAGAATTCGGCAGAAAGTGGGGAACAGAATGTCTTAACACTAGGTTCCCTATGCTTCCACTGCTGTGTGTCGGGTATAGCGTGAAGCTGATTTTTAATCATTAAAAACGACTTATATATGATATTTACATAACATTATGATGTTTTGATTTTTATTATAATAAATAAGGCTATGAGAATTTTATGTTGACGTCAATTGTGTTACAGCAAGTATTTTAGTCCGATTGCATGAATCCTAATAAGATTTTTTTGTTGTAAGTTTTAACCCACGCGTTCTTGTACGAGGCGCAAATAACTGGATTACATATAGCGTCCTATTATATGATAAGTTATACTTGTAGTATTCTAGAATATAGTCATTGATTTCATTCATAAAAAATCAGCTTCACGCTGTATCCCGCAAACAGCATGGTACGCAGAGGGAACCTAGTGTTAAGACGCATCGTTCCTCAATTTCCGCCAAGTTCTGGAGGCATTGTGTGTTGAGTGGTGGAACTTAACGCCGCGCTTTATCTCGTTACCAGAGCGATGAAATGAAAATATAAATGTAAGTAAATATTTTATCTCCTCGAGTGTGGATCGAACCCACAACCAGTAGATTTTACAGTCGCACTTTGTGCCCCTGCGCCACGACGATCACGACGATATTCTTGATATTCCCAATCCCTCTCCTATAATTATATAAAAAGTACCAAAAAATCGCATAAACTGTTAAAAGTCATTTGGATATAGTAAGATGTTTGTAAGCCTTCGAACCGTATTAAAATTAGGCCGCAATCGATTAGCTATTATATTAGAGAACTGTTACCTAACAAGTCAAGTTCTGTCGTGTCCTACATTTCATTAGGTTTTATAAAAAAAATTAAATTTTAAAGTACGTACCTAAATGATAATTCCCGGGAACCTAGTGCCAATAAGATAGGATTCCGTTCCTTCTATTTTCGGGACATTGCATGATGTGTGGCGGAACTCAACGCCGCTGTTTGTCTAGGCAGAGCGGGGAACGGAGTTGTCTATCTATCTGTTTGTCATTCGTGACGTTTGTTCTCAAGAACCCGAGTCAAGCTGAAATTAATTTAAAATATCTAGGTTGACACTTGCTTGAAGAACTGAAAAAGCCTTGCATCTATTGATTGCTTTGAAGTCAACGAGCTCTTACGTATATTTTTTGCTGCATTTAGTATGTAAATCGCTGCCTAATCAAAAACTATAGGATAATTCCTAGGGGACCGATTCCGGGGACTTTTATTCATAAAAATTGACAAGAAATGAGAACCTATCTTGCAATATATAAGGATAAAAACCAAACAATTGAAATTTATAGATATACATTACACGAAAAAAAAAACGTATATTTGTAGTTTATTTGATACAAAATGAGTGCACACGCCCGCAAATTTACGTCGCCGGGAACGACAATTATAAATATTTATTTTATGTATACTAATATAATAAAGAAAAGAATTTGTTTGTTTGTTTGTTTAAACGCTAAGATCCGATCCGATTTCCTTTTTTTTTGTTTTGCATGAAAGCTACATTCCTCAGGAGTGCTATAGGCTATATAGCATTGCGGTTTCATTCTTAGTTAGCCTTAAATAATGAAATAACAATAATAAGAACGCCATCGTATTACGTTAACCGCGTGCGCGTCGGAAATAGTTAAATATATGTCAGTACATTGTACTATAAAATCATTCAGTTTCATTACTTCGAAAATAAAGTCCGCGACACCCTATAACTATCTCTTATAAATAAGGCATATTGTGGCTAAAAGTAATTGAAAATTATAAAGTGATTGCTTAATTGAAAAGTTATTCCATTATCAAGAAAAAATTATGCAGAAAAGCTTTGGCTTTTATAGCAAGTAATTTAGACGTGTACTTTTCGAGAAAATGTTAAATTAAAAAAACGCTCTGTTTACGGCCTTAATCTTAGGCTTGAGTCCCGCAGGGGGCGCCCTTACCGCTGGTGACAGACATCCTCTGAAGCAGCCACGTAATGCTGGCAATTCCCCGAAATTGAATGTATAGATTATATTATCGAAAATGCAGCATAACAAAATAATTATAGGTGGTATGCGGGCGAAGCCGCGAGTGCGCCAATAGTGGAAGTTTAAAATTAATATTTTTATGTTCATTCAATATGGCATGAAATTGGTAGGGAACCCTCTCATATGCGAGAACGACTCGCAACTTGTTTTATAAATATAATAATATTTATATTTCATTTCATACAGAAACGAGACGTACCGGATTATTTGTGTGGCAAGATCAGTTTCGAAATTTTGAACGAGCCAGTGATAACGCCCAGCGGTATCACCTACGAGAAGAAAGATATTGAGGAACATCTTGAGGTAATGTTTTGTAATATTGTTTTTACCGATTACTTTTATCTATAATCATGAAGATGGTACGGAACCCTCGATGGACGAGTCTGACTCGCACTTGACCGTTTTTTTTTGAAGGCAAAACTTAGTGACGCGAAAACCTAAGACGCGTTCTGTACGCATTGTCCGATTTTTAGAACATTGGAGTGGTGGTTTTCACTCCATAATTTGTCTTGTTTCCAGAACGAGTAAGATAAAATAAATCATTCTATCGAGTGGAAAACGAACATACAACCGTCGCGGTTACAGTCAGATGCTGAGCCGCTGCGATACTACGGTCTCTAAATACGATCAATCAACGATAGAATTTTTTAAAAAGCCTTTTTATATTGTTGAATTATTTGGGGCATAAAATGCCATACAATTACTTATTTACTAAATATTAAGAGACTTGTCGAGAAAGTGTTGTCTCGGCTTAAACTGAAATTTGAAAATAGTTATGGATTTAAATTATACAGTAACATGTATTATTATTCACGTCATGACTCATTGAGTGGCGGAACTTAACGCCAATTTTTACTTTCTTAACAGAGCGAGAAAATGAAAATAATTAGCGAGAGTAATCGAATCTACAAATCACGTGTTGCGTGTGTCTCGTTTATATTCAGAATTTATCCTACCTTAATACTATGCTTTTGCAAATAATGTTTATAAAATATATACAATATATAAATACATATAAAACGTTTAATTTTCCAGCGGGTAGGCCACTTCGATCCTGTGACCCGCGTGAAGTTAACAGCTGACCAGCTCATACCCAACTTCACTATGAAGGAAGTGGTCGACGCGTTCCTGCAAGAGAACGAATGGGCTCTCGATTACTAGTCGATATCGATTATTCGATATATACGGTTTATTCGGTTACGTCACTATCTAGGTGTTTTTTGTAATTCGATTTTTTTTACTAAATTGTAATGTTATAACAATTATTAATGATCTCAATATATATTTAACAAAAAGTCAATTGGTTTTGATTGTTGTAATAATGATTTTTGTAACTGCTTATATAGGTTTTTTTATTTTTTATTTTTGGGACATTCTGCTTTACGGAACTCAACGCTGACCTTTATCTTGTTGCCAGAGCGAGAAAATGAAAATAATTTATTTTCCTGAGTAGAATTTTATGTATAATCGATTTTGACCACATTTTCTAGTTAGTGACGTAATTAAAATGGCGTCACAAGACATCCATATTATTCATACGCCATGGAACAACACTATAGGAATGTTATAATTGTTGTAATGTTAAATTACTTATTGTTTATTTATATACAACTGTATTATTTAAGTTATAGATAGTCCCATTTTATTTTCATATCATCATTCGTTAAGAGTTCTATCGTTATATCGATTTCAAAACGATTATGCCGATATCGATTTGTGACCTTGAAATGTTAAATTAATTTTATGTTTTCAACTTTAAATACAAAAATAATTTTAAAAAATATTCGTTAACAATTTATAACGAGTTTATTTTTAAAATAATAAATAAATCATTTGAATTTATTTTTAATATTATATAAAAACAGTCGAAGTAGTTTAAGAGTATTCATAGACATTGTGATATATTCTAATATCGATTCAATTTAAAGTACAACATAAATCTTTTATGTCAGACTATAAACCGTGAAATATTTTGTTGCTCCTTTTTCATATCGAGTCTCTAAAAATAAAATCGATTCGTAAATTAAGTTTTAATCGATTTGGAAATAAGCGTCCTGAGTTGTCCAAGCTTCACTTTTAAAACATTAAAGCTAATGTTTTAATGTTTTAAAAGTGAAGCTAAAAAATCATGAACTGTCAAAGTTTATGAATTTTTAGCTTCACCTTCATATATATCCCATATATAACAGAGTATGCTGAGAGAACCTAGTATTAAAATATTGAATTCTCTATTTTTCGCTCCGTTATAGTATGGCGGAACTCAACACTGTGTTTTGTCTTGTTATCAGCGCGAGGAATGTAAGTTGTTCCCATGAGTAGGGGTCGAATCCACAATCGCCGTTTCTTTTGGAAAGAAAAAAAAATCTATCTGGTCTTTGACATATGACAACTAAATGATGAAATAATAGAAAAACTAAAAGATTACACTAAATAAAAATATATATTATTAATAATATCTATGACAACATTTAGATTTTTTCACGTAATATAATATTTTTAGAGTAACTAATAATAAATAAGTTACTGTAAATATCTATCTTACAGAATTATCTTTTTTGGAGCTTTTGAATATCAACAAAAATCATTCTTATATTAACAACAAAACACATTAGGGAAAATTATATTATATATTTTCCTAAAGTAGTATTAAAATGTCACTTTTATGTTATAATATTGTTAACACAGTATATGTAAATTACATTGGAAACGAAAAAAAACACATGTTTTAAATAATAAGCTACTATACCTGAGTTTGCATTAAATACTTTTTTAGCTTCACGTTGTATCCCTATAAATAACTCGCGGCGTTGAGTTCTGCCACTAAACACGAAGCTTCGAGAATCCGGCAAAAAGTAGGGATTGGTAGTGTCTTAATGGGAACGGAGTGTTAGTACTGCTTACCCTCGTCCCGTTGGCCTACCCTGCGATGTGCGGGATACAGAGTGCACTAAAAAAAAAACTTTAAATTTGTAAATATATTGTTTATTATTATAATATGTAAAGCAATTATTTGAAATATCTGTTTCTTATTTACTTAAAATAAATGTTATACGTCTGTTATACATATATTCGGTTTAGAGTGTTAACTTGTTAAAACAGCCTAACCAAAATATCAGAAGAGACCAAAACCGTGAGTTTGTATATATTATTAGATTTTTTTTTTGAATTTCGAAAATCGATTTGTATTATCTATATATAATAGAAATAGGTCGATTTTGTGTTATTTCAATTTTCGAAAATAAAAACGAATTTAGCAGTTCTACACTCTAAACTGACGATACTATTTATATATTGCAATAATATTCTATATTTATTGTCATTATTACCTATTCACCCTTCTAATAATAAGCCACATAAAATATGTCATAAGTAAATAGTCTTTTTGATAAATATCCATAAATACAGATATAATAATATGTATTTAGTTGAAATATAAAAATAATATGCTTTATAGTCAACAATAAAGATTTTAGAAAAATGTTTTTGAAAATGTATATTAAATTGAATCGAAAAATGTTAGCAACGTATATACGTTGTAACTAGCATTTTGATATAACGTATGGCTTAGTGGTCAAAGCGGTTTCCAAGAAGTGCGGGTTCGAGTCCCGCTACGATAATTATTTTATACATTTTCTTAAATATTTTTCTATCACCAAAAATGTTTAAGCATTATAAAAGTTATCACAAGAATTTGCTGAAAAGTTGGAACGATACTTAAATGGGCACCCATTTTGTTTATTGTCGAGAGAGAAAAGTGAACCTTAAAAGTTTTAAAGACCATTTCATTTGAATGACGTCATTTAATATTTACAAAAGGCCTTTTTTATATTAAAGATTAGTATAAAAATCATAATAAGTTGATTTATAGATAACTTCATAATAACAATAAAAAATATATATAAATAAAAAATAGTTTTAGTTCAAAGCTTTCTAAGAAATTTCTAATACCTTCTACGGTTTTTGTGTTATTTTTGAAGTTACTAGTGGCTGTAGTTTTTTTGTCATTTTTTAAATTTATGACGTCACTTTTTTTTTTAATTAAAAAAATGCTTTAAGTATACGGTTTACCTGATAAATGGGATTGTTTCTAAAATTTTGCTCCTTAAATTGTATGTTTATAAGTAAGATCTGGTCGTGATTATTATTTATAGAGGAATTTAATGTTAAGTAAATGTTATTTTACACTTTGTTTTTTATTTGTAACCTTTTTTATTCCTATAAAAATTAAAAAAAATAAATACAGTATATACAGCGAATAAGATAAATAAGCTAACACGCTGTATCCCGCACGCAGCAGGGTAGGCAGAGGGAACCTAGTGTTAAGACACTCCATTTCCTACTTACCACCGACTTTTGGAGGCATTGCGAGTTGAGTGGCGGAACTCTACGTCGCCCTTCGTCTCGACACCAGAGCGAAGAAATGGAAATACAAATTTAAATAAATATTTCATTTCCTTAAGTTTCCTTAATAATATTAATCGTACACCTAAAAATATTCTAAAGATTCCTTTTTAACTTCACGCTGTTTCATGTATATAGATAGCGTGGTAGTCAAAGTGAATCAAGTGTTGAGACAGTCTATGTGATATTGCGTGTCGAGTGACAGAATTCGACGCCGCATCTTGTCTTGATGGGAAAATGACAATATTTCATTTCTCCAAGTGGGAAAAGAACCTACAACTGTGGTTGTGGGTTGTTTTCACGATACGCTACAAAAAAATATATAATTAAAATAGTGAACCGTATAATATAGATTACCGAACAAAAAATGTCTAAAATATTTTTAAACATTTTTAAAGTGTTATTTGTGTTGTTAAAGTGTTTTGTTTAAGTGTTGTTAAAGAAAAATACTTATTTAGAAAACGTATAAAAATTTGAACGCAGCGGGAATCGAACCCGCGCCTCCTGGAAACCGACCTGGTCGGTTATAAGCATGTCTAAAATAATTATTAATTTATGCACTCTATATTTTAGTTCTTAACTTAATTGTAGATGGCGTAGCTATATAAAAATTTATTAATATTTATTCCGTGGGAAGTGGGGAACGGGAATATCTGAATGGATGTCTTAACATTAGGTTCCCTCTTACCCTGCTATGTGAAGGATACAACGTGAAGTTGGAAAACAAAATATCGTCGTAGAGCAGTGTTACAATGTTTGACTGTGTTGTTGAATGTTACGAACGATACCTATTAAAGTTATTTTCATTTCCCATTCTGAGGGACAAAAGGCGGCGTTAAATTCCGTCATTTAGGGGCCGTTCAAGTATTACGTAAGCATTGTAGGGGGGCGGGGGGGGGGGACTCATGGGTTTGCTTATTTTTGACGTTTTCAATGAAATATTTGTAAGAGGATTGCTTATTTTTGATGTCATATAGGGGTCAAAAATTGCAAAAAAACTGCTTACGTAATACTTGAACGGCCCCTTAACAGGTAATTTTTAACAATCAGACGGAAAGCGAATTGTGACTGTCATAAATCCCTGACTTCATCAAAGAGGCGATGTGCAGGGAAATTCAAATCGTACACTTCAAAGACAAGCTTAGCTATCTCCAGTGGAGACTGGAGACGAGATATGTAAATAATGACTTGGTTGTTAAAAAATATCTTTCAGCTCGTCTCGTCTCCGCTTTGGGGAAATGGGTAGCGGTACCTAACCTTGACGAACTAGGTCTAGGGGACCATCTGTGTTTTACATAATATATCTATCTATAATAGTTAAACTGAGGCCAGTCGTGACGCAGCGGCACGAGGTGTGAGACTGTAAAACCGACTGGTTGTGGGTTCGCTTCCCTCTCGAGGAGATGAAATATTTACTCAAATTTATATTTCCCTTTCTTCGCTCTGGTGTCGAGGCTAAGCGCGGCGTTGAGTTCTGCCACTCAACACGCAATGCCTCCAGAATTCGGCAGAAAGTGGGGAACGGAGTGTCTTATCACTAGGTTCCCTCTGCCTACCCTGCTGTGTGCGGGATACAGCGTGAAGCTGATTTATTTATTTTTATTTTATAATAGTTAATGAAAATCCCCTGAAAAGGAATCAAATACATTGTTAGCCGTCTAGGCGTATACACCACGATCGCGCATCAGCACATATCACTATCAAATTTTATATAATACTGTGAATTTTCTAAGTCGAATTAACCAATTTCCTATATAACGGAGGCCAGTCGTGGCGCAGAGGCACAAACTGTGATTGTAAACGCGACTGGTTGTGGGTTCGATCACCACTTGAGGAAATGAGATATTTATTTAAATTTATATTTCCATTTCTTCGCTCTGGTGTCGAGGCAAAGCGTGGCGTAGAGACGGTACAATAAGCGGAAAACAGAGTGTCATAACACTAGGTTGCCTCTGTCTACTCGACTGTGTGCGGGATAAAGCGCGAAGCCAATTTTTAATTTTCCTATTTAACAGCAAAACAAAAACAAATCAGTTCACCCAAACGCGAGATAATCACGAACAAACATACATACACACATAAATACAAACCAAACTGAGCACCTCCCTTTTTACGTCAGTTAAAAATCTATACTACTATCGACAATATCCGAACATATAAGCAAAATCTCTCAAAACCAGCGAAGCATATGCAGGCAATAAAGGCTTAGACTCTTTGCCAAAGAATGCCAAACACAGGCTTATACTCTATATTCTACAGTGCACTGTGGTAACAACTGTTGCGTTTGGCGGTTCTCCAGCGGGAGTGTATTTCTATTCAATTATATATGTAATATAAATGAAATGGATGTCATATGGAAGTGCTTGTTCGTGTAAAATGGATGCCACGGACGGAGGGCTAGAGGCCGAAACGACCGCAGTTAGAGTTTATGATGCTATGGTATATATAGCTTGTGTGTTACGCTGTTTATGTAAATACTAAATGAAGCTGCTTAAATGTTGTTTTTGAAGTTGCTTTAGTTAACATTTAATATAAATAATAGAAAAGCAGTATAATATATTAGGAAAAAAACTTGGCTAAAAGAAAGTAATAGAAAGAGGCCGCAGGGGTACAAGAGTGTGTCTGTAGCGCGACTGTTGTGGATTCGATTCCCACTCGGATAAATAATTTATCAGCTACACTTGTGATAAAACCGTAACAAACCATTGTCTGTAGATGGAAGATATGTAAAAAAATATTATTGGGGCATTTATTAATGTAATAGAATCCAAAACAATTTTAAATTATTTCTCTGTATGTTTCTTCACGCTAATCTAAGAAATAGCTTAGATTTAAATGCAGTTTTCATTATTCTATTTATTTCATTAAGACACTAAGGCTATCAATATATGGATATTGTCTTTAAAATGATACTGTTATTAGATCACAAAAGTAGTTGAGATGAGAAAATAATTGTGTAGTACAAGCGGGCGAAGCCTAGCGTTGGCGACTAGTTTATTAGTATTTTCATTTCTTCTCTATGGTGCCAAGGCAAAAGCAAGCAATTACTCGGAAAATCGCCTGAATATGGTGAACGGAGTGTCTTAACACTAGATTACCACTGCCTACCCCTATTAATTTTGACTACCCTATTATTTTTGATTCCCTTGATACTGGCGAAACACGCGTTTGTTGTAAACCTAGAAATATATATTTTTTCAGGAAATCATAGGGCCGTTGATCTGAGTATATGGTTCGAATTTCAACTCGATATCTCCGAGCGTTCTTGAGATATAAGCTCTTGACAGACAGACAGAGAGATAGACAAACAGACGGACGGACAACAGAGTGATCTTATAAGGGTTCCTTTTTTCCTTAAAAATACGAAACCCTAAAACACAACAGTAAAAAGTAAACTTTACTTTGACAGTAACGTATTCCAAACGCATATTTACAATCAACACATCACAAACTCAATACATATAATCATATTATCATAATAGTCTTAAGTAAAAATAATCTTCTTAACTTTTATTTCCAAGGACACGTTGATTCGGGTCACATGCATCTTATCGACCTCAGTCGGGAATGCAGATACCGCAAGTGGGTCAAGGCAGGGCTATAAATTACAGGAAAAACAATCCTTACTTCCCCTAACTAGGATACGAAGCCGTGTCGTTAGCTGTTTGTTATTTGAGAAGATATTTATTATATAGTTGTGTGTATGTCAAGGTAGAGAGTGATATGTGAGGATGATTTAGTGAAGTTTGTTTAGTTGTGTGAGCGATTCTAATTAAATTAAAATTAAAATCAGCTTCACGCTGTATCCTGTACACAGTAGGGTAGGCAGAGGGAACCTAGTGTTAAGACACTCCGTTCCCCATTTCCGCCAAGTTCTCGAGGCATTGCGTAAACTCAACGCCGCCCTTTGACTCGACACCAGAGTGACTGTAAAAACCAACTGGTTGTGGGTTCGATCCCCATTCGAAGAGATGAAATATTTACTTAAATTTATATTTTCATTTCTTCGCTCTGGTGTAGAGGTTAAGCGCGGCGTTGAGTTCTGCCACTCAACACGCAATGCCTCCAGAATTCGGCAGAAAGTGGGGAACGAAATATCTTAACACTAGGTTCCCTCTGCCTACCCTGCTGTGTGCGGAATAGCTTAAATGAATCGTCTATTGATGAGCCCCACACTAGCCTACTGTAGGATTAGGAAAACGCATTTATATAGATTCACTTATGTAGTTTTAAATGTGTTTAATACTAAATGCGTTTAATATTATATTACATAATAAATAGAAAAAAGTTGTGGGTTCCCAATTCCCATTTGCAATTCCCATTTGTAAAAGCACTATAAGATAAAGCGCGGCGTTGATTTACGGCACTCAAAAATGCAATGTTTCAAAAATTGAGCTGACAATGGGAGTGTTTTAAGAACAGGTTTCCTCTTTCTACTCTACATTTTAAATAGGAGAGGTGCAAGGTGAAGTTAAAAAAAAAAATTGTAGAAAAGTTCCAGTAAAAATCTGCATAATACTTATGTAATAGCGCAGTCAATCTGTTTCAGAGCACATAAGGTGCGAACTCGGCGTTATCGACCGACGATTTCACATGTAAGTCATTAACATATTTTACTTATTACTTTTTAACATGAATTCTCTTCCGCCGATTTTATCCAGATGGCAGTAGGCGAATTTATAGCCGTTTAGTGTAATAACCATAAATTATTACTTGAAAGTGTTAAAAAGTCATTACATTTTCTATAAAATTAGTCTTTAATATTTTTTTGCACAGCAAGGTAGACAAAGGGAACCTGGGAACCTAGTATTAAAACAAACCGCAATTTTGGTTGGTTACCATATTGACCTGATTATTTAGTAGACGTTGTACTTTGTACCATAATCTTAAAAGAGAAGCCTATCTTCATGTATAAAATTTTATATACCGTGTTTCATTCATACATTACATTATTTTCAACTACATATTTCTGAATTACATAGGAATCACTGAGAGGCCAGTGGCGCAGGGGAAAATCATGTTATTGTTAAACGATTGGCTGTGCGTTCGATTCTCATTTGAGGAAGTGAAGTATTTAATATTTTCATTTCTTCCCTCTAGTGCCGAAGGTAAAGCGCGGTGTTTAATGCCGCCACTCAACACTTAAAGCCTAACGAATTCCAAGAAAGTACAAAAAAAAAGTCCAGTGGGGACCGAAGTGCCATATCCTAGGCTTCCTCTGCCTACCCTGCTACTTTCGGGATACAGCGTAAAGCTGAAAATAAAAATTCATTTTTGATCTTTTATGGGGAGATTCTGATCGGTATTGTCGCTTTGTGGCTGCTTAGAAACTGGTTCGATGCTGGAATCGATCAGGCCTTCTAATAGTGGATTCTCTTGCGATAGGGTTTCTATTATTTTATCATAACCATTTTTGAGACCAGTTGTGGCGCAAGGGTTCAAATATGTGATTGTTAATGCGACTGGTTGTGGGTTCGATATCTCCACCTCTGGTGAGGAGACAAAGCGCAGCGTTCATTTCCGCCACTTAACACACAATGACCCCAGAATTCGGTGGTAAAAGGGGAACGCAGAGTCTTAACACTAGGTTCCCTTTGCCTAACTTGTCGTTTGCGGGATGCAGCGTGAAGCTGAAAAAAAAAGGATCATATTGAGCGCTAAGTATTGAAGAATCTCTTCTTGCAAAAATAAAAAAGAATACATTTTCCGACAACAAAATAATGTTCATTTTGTAAATTTAACTAAGAAGTTACCCTTCAGTATTTAACTTCGCATTTTTATACTGTAAAAATTTATTTAATTAGCGTTGTTTAAAGTATGTGAAATAAAGTGGCGTTGTTAAAAAGGAATTCTCGTAAAGCAGTAGATGGTCTCGTTTTTATTTCTCGTTGGGAAAAGTCTTAAAAAATATAAAAGCTTCTTTCTTATAGGGTTTAAATGTAAAAATTAAAATATTAAATCAGCTTCAGGCTGTATCCCGCACACAGCAGGGTAGACAGTGGGAAATCTAGTGTTAAGACACTCCGTTCCCCACCTACGGAACTGCGGAACTCAACGCCGTGCTTTGCCTCGAAGAGCGAAGAAATGGAGATATAAATTTAAATAAATATTTCATTTTCTCCATTGGGGATCGAAACTACAACTAGTCGATTTTATAGTCACATTTTGTGACTGGCTTAAATGTAATTTTCATTTATATGATTATACACGTTCTTAGTTTATTTGCAAATATTCCTAAGGCTACTAGTGAGTTAATTTGAAATATCTTATTTTAAACTATCACAATATACAAACAATAAAATTAATATTTTTTATTTATGTATATATGTGTTAGGCTTACGATAATAGTGAAATTGTGTTTTAAAAAACCCTTTTAAATTTTAAAAAAATATTATACAATAAACCTTCCTTAGCAGTCGGGAAAAAATAACTAAAGAACAAAAAACAAAATACTTTTCGGTTCATTTTTTTAAAATTAAATTTTCCTTGTTTACTAATATTTTTTTAATTTACTATATGAGATCATGCCATGCAAATCTTATAAGAGTTCTTTTTTCCTTAAAAAGTACGGAACCCTCAAAATGTGGCAAATTAACAAAAACACCATAGGTTTTGATTCGCGAAATCAATTTCATACAAAATGCAGAAAAATCGATAAACCTCGATTCTTTTAATTAAGTTGACTTAGAAAGCTACATTTTTCTGTGCTCCATAGGATGATATTAACTTTAGCTTGATACCTCCACTCAATCTCGAGGTCTTGACAGATGATGACGGAAACCAAAGTGATCATATAAAGGTTCCGTTTTTCCCTTTTGAAATACGCAACCCTAAAAATGCAAATGCTTTCGTGATATCGAAGGGGAAGCCGCGAGCGCTTGTGTAAAATTCTCAAAATATTTTATTATAGATACCTAAAATCAAAAATAAATCAAATAAATAAATCAGCTTCACGCTGTATCCCGCACACAGCAGAGGCAGAGGAAACCTAGTGTTAAGACACTCCGTTCCCCACTTTCTGCCGAATTCTGGAGGCATTGCGTGTTGAGTGGCAGAACTCAACGCCGCGCTTAGCCTCGACACCAGAGCGAAGAAATGGAAATATAAATTTAATTAAATATTTCATCTCTTCGAGTGGGGATCGAACCCACAACCAGTCGGTTTTACAGTCACACTTCGTGCCGCTGCGCCACGACTGGCCTCAAAAAAAATTATAGATACCTATACATATAATAAGCGGAAAACCTTTTAAAGCAGAGCAGTCAACGCATTCAAGCTCGAGTACCTACACTTGGCAATTATTCAGAAAATATGTATGTTTTATTTTTTTTTTTTTCAAATAAAAAAAATGCATATGAGAATGTTTCAATTATACGAAGTGCATGTATTGTTCCACTACTTTGATGTATTGTTATCAGTTAATAACAATGGTGTATTATAATATGGATTTTACGCTATATACATACGTTCTTATACATTTTAGCATTTTAATTTTCAGGATCGTTGAGGCTCAGAGTAAATAATTAATTAAAAAAATATTGAAATTAATCATTTGTTTTAATGATGATTTAAAAAATGTTACTGATATTAAAAAATGTTCAATAGAACTGAGTATAATAGTATGAGTAGTACATGCAACGGTTATGGGTTCGATTCCCACTCGGTGAAAATGCAAGGTAAAGAGCGGAGTTGTGTTTCGCCACTCAATACGCAATGTCTCGAAAATTCGATGGATAATTGGCAACGGACGGTTAGCCTGAGGAAAAGTGCAGGGGCATAACCGTGAGTCTGTAGACGCGACAAGTTTTGGGTTCGATTCCTACTTGGAGGCATGAAATATTAATATTTTTTATTGCTCACTCTAATAATGAGACAAAGAGCGGCGTCGAGTTCCGCCACTCAATACGCAATGCCTCAAAAAATCAAAAAAGAAACTATTTTGTGTTTTATAGTATATTTTTTTTTACATTTGAATTGTATATGTAATAAATATAAACACATATCACATGAAAACTGGCTCGAAATTTGATTATTCGCCTCTTCGATCTATATCATAAAATGACAGAGTAAAAGCGACCCGTCCCAGATTTTATCGAAAAACATAAAGATGACTTAAAAGCTTCAAGTTATTTCTTTAAGTAAAATTGTCTAAAATTTAAATACCAAAGCTTAGTAATAGAAATCAATGTTGTATCGGCATATTATATTTAATTATAATTTAATTTAATTAATTGTTTTTAATTAATAATAAGAAAATATACTTTTTATTACGTTTGTAAGAATTTTGAATAAAAAATTACTAATAAAAGTGTACTATAATATATATATTTTTGTTTTCTTTTAGTTTCTTTGCCTACGAAATAATATAATTAAGATATTTACTATTTCTTTAATTACAGATCTAAATATGTGTTACATAAGAGGCCCAGAGGCACAAGCGTGTAATAGTTCGAGAAAATGAAATATAGAATATTTTCATTTCCTACTTCTGCTAACTAAGTGCGGAATTAAGTTCCACCACTCAATACGCAATACATCCAAAGATCGGCGGAAAGTGGGAAACATAAGTGTCTAAACACTACGCTAAGAGCGTAGCGGGTTCTCTTTACCTACCCAGCCAACGCGGGATACAGCGTGAAACTAAAAAAAAAGGCAAAGATCTCCAATATACTAGCCTATCAGATAATACTCTCTTAGAAGTATAAATATTTACCCTAACATTGTAATGATCTCAGCAGGCGACACCTGAACAGTACAGTATTCATCTGAACTTGGCTACTCGGTGAACCACGCACGCGCGTGAAGGAGCTACGCCCACTCCTTAAATGGGTGACGCATTCGGAAGATAGTGGTGCGAGCTTTTGTGTTCTTTTTTTAAATTATATTTTTTTAAATTATGTTTACTTTGTTATAATGACTGTGGTTAGAAATATAAAATTATATTATATAGTTATTAAAATATTAAAAATTATTAAAATATATAAAAGACTTAAAACTCATTTTATTTGTGTTTCGAACTGAAGAATCTAGTCATGTTCATATTGTATTATAATTTTGGTTCAATCCAGTAATTAATTCTTTATAATATTTCACAAGAATTTCTATTGAGTTTTCATTTTCGTCTATATCTATATTTGTCAATACATATATCCATTATTACATAAAAAAAAATAATCAAAACTACCAACAATAACGAAGAAACAATATTTTACCACGACACAAACAAACACGACAATCCAAAACACAACAAACACACACAAACATACCTCGACTTAAAACAAAAAAAAAAAAAACCACAAAACACCATAAACAACATTTTAATAAACCGAATAATCAGACAGGTGGTTAGACTGCAGCGCACAGCGTACGTACCCACTTGCCGAGGGGCGCTAGTGCGGGGCGGGCCGATTCATGTTTACACGCTCGCCCGTCAGCTGTTCCGTATGAATGTCCGCGCTCGCGCTCGCGCATCGATCTCTAGCACGTGCCTCATCCAGTAGACGTTAGCCAGTAGCTGAACGGCCGCGGTCGACGGTGAGCGCGCGCCGCAATCGTATAAACGTGTCACTTCGCTCTTCAATGGATTGCCTAAGGTGACCGGTCTTCATATTGTGAATCGCTACGTAAGTACCTATTACATAGACAGTAAACTGACATTTTGGTTTTTTTTTTTTAAATTTTTATTCGATTCGATTCGGTTTGTGTTAAGGGAAATTCCCGAAAATTTACACGATATCGATCGTGTTTCCCACGTTAGACTGAATATTTATAAAATTCTCGACGGGTTTACGTAATCGGAGGACATTGGTGGGTTGTTGATGGTTTGTATGTGTTCCTCCCAGCGGCAAATATTATATAAAATGCTGAATGATCGCCCCTCCTACGTTTTGGCCGCCGTCGTTCATTTAATAATCACTACAATAACCAATTATTATCCAAATACCATTAGAATAATTAAAGGTACAGTGGAGAAAGGTAAATGCCTTAACGTTTGGAATGTGGGTGTACCCATATAATTTGCTGTGAATATTCAAGGATTTCGTAGTTTTAAATAAGTAATACCCGAAGGGCTCTGGCTTTAGTTCTCGAGGGACGTAGAGACGTTTTATTATATGTATGTATTTCAGATAATACATTTAATGTAGGATCGATTTGGTGTTTCTTTTTAATAACAATTACAAAGTTGTATATAGCTTACACTCTATATATCTATACACGAGTATTTGGTAAGGAAATAATTGTTAATATTTTACTGACATAAAGTTAATTGTTGTTTACATATTAAAAAAAAAACCATACCGTCTCATTTTAACATTTATATCATATTAATACAAATCATTAACAAAAACATTAAAACTTATGCTTCTCAAAGTTTTTTTTTATTTACAACCGTAATTTTATATCTCTACATAAAATCGAGTATTTATTATTTTATTTAGTACTAGTGTCTATTCAACACTAGTACTAAACAAAATAATAAATACTATGGGATTTATAGCCATAGCCCATCTCTATTTAATGCATTGTTGATATGGAGCCTTCCGCAACAGTTTTTGGGCGTGGACCAAATATTTATAGAGAAATTTATAAAATGTTATACGTATTATCGAATCTCTACTTTGCCAAGTTTCGTTATTTCCGATGGGAAATTTAATTTTACTTAAGCCATTTATCATAATATCTCGTAGCGAGCTAGTATCGAGGTGTTTGTTGCTTGTGATTTGTGATTACTTTAGTATTTAAAAGAGATTGCTTAGACTTACTTATATATATAAATGTTATAGGCAGTATATTAATTTATATATTTTTTAATAACTGATTTATTATTTGTAGTAAACATTCATTCATAATAACTTTTGTGGGAAGTTTTATTTTTATTTAATATCTAAATTGTTGTAAATTTTCTTTCTCTTTTTCAAAATCCTTATTATGTTTTTTGTTTCATCAGGAAAAAGAGTTACATTTATTTTTAATAAATATTTATGCTCACAGTATGGATAGAGGGAGAGTGGTGAAATTAGTCACTACGAACTCTCTTTCTTTTATTTATCACTTCAGATTGAGGGCAGAACATTTATGTATTTATTTTATACGTATTGATTTGGTCTTATTTTCAATTGTGCTATGTAGTAAAAAATCTATTTTATGAGTTTTATAAAAAAATCTATTTTTATTTTTTAAAGTAATAGTTCAGAGTGCTCTGCTGGAAAGTTTTCTGTTATAGGGATCCCCCTTTCCCAGAATTTTTTTCCATAAAAAGAATACTCTATTATAAAATCAAAACAAATGCCAATAAAATTCATCAAGCCATCGATTCGGGGCCAGTGGTGGTACAGTCATAAAACTGTTGTGTGTTCGATTCCCACTCGAGCAAATTCTTCGCTCTGGTGCCGAAGCAAAGCGCGGCGTTTAGTTCCGCCACTCAACATGCAATGTCTACAAAATTTGGTGGAAAAGTGGGAACAGAGTGTCGTAACACTAGGCTCCGCTGACCTACCTTTCTACAGAAAAAAATAATAATATTAGGTCATGTAGAGATAATAAGAATTTATAGCTTACTGTTCTAAAGTAACTATCATTATTTTTGAAGTACCAATCTGCTGCAGTATAAAGTATTGAATAAATATTTTATATACAATCATGAATCAATAGGTATCAATGGAGGCCAGTCGTGGCGCAGGGGCACAAAGTGTGACTGTAAAACCGACTGTTTGTGGGTTCGATACCCACTCGAGGAGATGAAATATTTACTTAAATTTATATTTCCATTTCTTCGCTCTGGTGTCGAGGCAAAGCGCGGCATTGAGTTCTGCCGCTTAGCACGCAATGCCTACAAAATTCGGCAGAAAGTGGGGAATGGAGTGTCTTAACATTAGGTTCCTTCTGCCTATCCTGCTGTGTGCTGGATACAGCGTGAAGCTGATTTATTATATTTTAGGAATTAATAGTGATTTATTTTTATAACAGTGTACTTAGTATATTCTGTTTGTAGAAAATGTATTTTTATATGTAATGTGCTATTTCTTTAACATATTGCCAGCTTTGCATATGAGAAAGGACTCAACGAACTACAAAAGAGGAATTTGCAGCGTTCACATAAATCTTGTTTTAGTATTGAGTATTGTGAATACAAAGATGGGTATCTACTTTTAAATATTTTACCTTAAGTGTTGATATGAAATTTTAAAAATATTTTCATAATTTTTATATTGCCGGAATATACATAGGAGCACTAAATCTGATTGTGAACGCAACAGATTGTGGATTCGATTCTCATTGGAAGGAATGAAAAGTTTAATATTTGTATTTTCTTGGCTTTAGTGTCGAGGCACAGTGTGGCTTTGAGTTAAAAGTGGGGACCGAAGTGTTTTAATACTAGGTTCCCTCTGCCTACCCTGCCGTGTGCGGGATCTTTCAGTAAATTTTAATAAAAAAAATCTATTCAAAAGTTAGGAGGCTATCGTGGCGCTGGGATACAAGACTGTGACGTCTACGTCATTAGACGAAAAAATGTAATGCTTTGGTGTAATAATAAAATTCTTAAGTATTATTTTAATTTAAAGGAATTTAAAGGAATATACAGAAATATATCCTAATCTCAAATTAAATTCCTTTTTAAATTCATCCACCGGAAAAAGTATGTGTTGATTGGTGCAATCAACGCTGTACTGTTAAATTGAAAAAAATATGATTTTTTCCTAGTAAAAATCGAACTTCGGACAACCATTTCCATTAAATTTCTATTCTCTCTTCTTATTTTATTACGATTGTAATTAATGTTTTTAAGATATTCATACAAATATCTATATTGACAAAACTCGAGTAAGTGACGTTTACATTTTTTAGTTATTCATCTGATTACTATAATATAGGACCTCCTTTAAAAGAAAAAAAACTGAAAAACAGTGAATTGCAGTCGCCCACTGACAGGTCTGTGTCAATTTCGATGGTAGTTCAACGGACAGTACAAGTTTTGTTATAACAGTTCAAGTTATAACATTTTGTATAACATGAACTATAAATATAAATTAGTCATTTTTTTTCTATGATATATCTATGAATGGTAATTTTTGGGTCATTTCCTTTATTTGTATTGTAAGTTCTCACTTCTTGCTAAATTTCACGATTGTAGGTTTACGGAAAGTGTCTACGAGACTTCTTTTGTTTTTTTTGTGTTCTATAAGTTTTGAATATGCGGCGAAATTCATACTAAATGCATCAAAAGCTATGCATAAAACATCTTATTAATATAATTAAAAAATTAATTAATTAATTAGCTTCACGCTGTATCCCGCACACAGCAGGGTAGGCAGAGGGAACCTAGTGTTAAGACACTCCGTTCCCCACTTTCTGCTGAATTTTGGAGGCATTGCGTGTTGAGTGGCAGAACTCAACGCCGCGCTTAACCTCGACACCAGAGCGAAGAAATGGAAATATAAATTTAAGTAAATATTTCATCTCCTCGAGTGGGGATCGAACCCACAACCAGTCGGTTTTGCAGTCACACCTCGTGCCGCTGCGCCACGACCGGCCTCTATTAATATCTTATTAATATAATAAAGCGGAAATGTTTGTTTGTTTGCTAAAACTTTTTTGTTCCATATGAAAGTTACATTCCTCATGAGTGCTAGACGCTATATAATATTATGATTTAAGTCTTAGGTACCCTTAAATAACGGAATAAAAATAATAATAAAAGAGTTATGCGCGTGCGCTGCAAAACTAGCAAAACAAAAATATTAAATTTTATTAGTTTTAAAATAAAGTCCGCAACACCGTATATCTATTTTTTATAAATAAATCACAATAAGGCATTTTCTGACAAAAACAATTGAAAAATGCAGTGATATTGCCGTTTATTCTTTGATAACGATAATTTACTATTTAGCAAAAGTTTTTTTTAAAAGAAATTGCTAAAGAAATTTTGTAAAGATTAATAAGCTTTGGCTTTTATAGCATGTAATTTGGACGTACACTTTTCGAGAAAATGTAAAATTAAAATAATTCAACGCTCTGTTTACGGCTTAGGCTCGAGTCCCGCGGGGGGCGCCCGTGCCGCCGATGATATCCTCTCAAGTCGCCACGGAGTGCTTGTGAAAGTTCACAGAATTATTAAAAATAATTGAATGTATAAATTATATAATCAATACTTATTTAGAAAACGTATAAAAATCTTTCATAAGTGCGGATTAACACTATAAATATAATCAAATATATATCAATCTGTTTTCAATGCAGCACAATAAAAAAGTTACATGTTGTATGCGGGCGAACTCGCGAGTGGGCTGCTAGTTTCATATAGATTGCAGCTTAATAATACAACGCAATCTTAAGATATATGTGGTGATGTTGACAGAGAACAGACAGAGAGACAAACACTGGATTTGTCTTCAGACATGTTGATATGAAAATTTAATAAATCTCAATTTAATTGAAAATAGGTCACTTAATTTCACCGATAATTCGAGACTTCCCTGACTAATTAACGTACTTTGATTGTATCCCAAGTTTCTACGAACTTGTGTGGAGGAAGTTCGACTGAGAAAACGCATACGGTAATGTAATTACTATGTACGGTGTTACTCATTTATTAATCACGTCTTGTAGGGGTACATCTAATGTATTTTAGGGTTAAATTTTAGATTATAAATATTATATAGTATTAAGAAAAATCTATATGATATTTCATTTTTGATTTTATTTTTATATGATTTTTCGTTTGAATATATAAAAAAAAATTAGGTACGTAATTTCTATTCATACATATATACGTATTTGGTTTATTTGCATTTCGCTAAGTAAGATGCTACAATCTACATAACATTTCAGCTCTTTAAAAAGGCAAAACAGTTTTGAGTTTAGTTTAAAGAAACTGTCTAAGCTCTCTTATATGTATTTACATGGGAAAGTCATTTGTTACCATGTCAATTGTTACATCACTTTCAAAAGACTGTGATATCAATCTATAGTCTATTAAAAGATCTCCACCTTATAAAATTATTATTAATTTAGTATAATTATCTTGATTTTGGATACGAAAACCTTATTTGGAACATATGTTAAATCTTTTCGAATCTAAAGCACTGCCACAGACTGTTGAAGTGAGTGTTAATGCGAGTTTACCCTTAAACTACTCCTTAAAGCACTTTGGTCGTAAGTTCTAGGCACTACTGAGAATTCATAGAACACTAGGTGGTCGGTTCATATTTATATATGTACATTTTAGCTCTATTTTAAATATTTTATACGCTGTTGGACATTTACATAGACTACCTACATTCTAACATCGTGTCCATTGTCTAGTACGCCATATCTTCACAAAGACGTCCGGAGCCTCCAGCGTCTTCAAAGGAAAGATTTTAATTCTTTTACAAAGAGACAGAACTGATTTTTTGCTTTGGCTTTGAATGTGAACGAATTGAATACATTATGTATTGAATATCTAAGATATACTGTATTTTTATGATAAAAGGTTTATTGAATTATTTGATCGTCATAATTTTTGGCTTCACGATTTATCCCACATAACTTAAAATACATGGAAAAACTAATGTAAAGACACCAGCCTTTACTATCTCCACCTTATGCCTAAAAATCTCCACCTTATGCCTAAAATATTAAATACTGGCGGACCACACGCGGCTTCGCCCGCGTTAATTATGTTGCATATGCCAATAGATAGATATATTCAATCATGAACTATTGTTTTCATAATTCTGAGAAAATGCAAGCATTATATGTCTTCGGCGCAAGGGCGCTCCCTGTGGAACTCGAGCCTAGGCTTGCGGTCGTAAGCAGAGCATTGAATTATTTTAATTTAACATTTTTTCGAAAAGTATACTTCCAAATGACGATAAAATTTCCCTGATGTTGGAATAACTTTCGCTTATAAGTTTCAATATCCATGTTAAATAAAAAAAGGTGAAATACCATCTTGCTATTTTCAATTTTTTTTTTGTAAAAATGCCTTATTGTGACTTATTTCTAAGAGATTGATACAGGGGGTCGCGAACTTTTTTTACAAAGTAATAAAATTGAAATTTTTTGTCATACAATGTATTGTCATAAATTTAGCTATTTTTGCAGCGCACGTGTTTAAAGTAATCCGAATGCGTTTACGATAATATTGTTATTTTGTGAAGGCTAAGGCTAAGGCTGTGTGTAAATACTTAAACTATTATACTTAATCAGAAAACGTATAAAAATTTTTGGTCTGTTCCTAGGAAGTATCGCCTAGTCGGTTCCCAGGTAGCGCGGGTTCGAGTCCCGCTACGTTAAAATTTTTATAAGTTTTCTAAATAAGTATTTTTCTTTCCTAAGTGTGGATTAACACTTTAAAAATGTTAAAAGTACTTAAATTATTATATTTAAAAAAATATGTAAAAATTTGAACCTAGTATTTGTTACAAGAATTTTCATGTAGCTTACATTAACGAAGGATTTAAGCGCGAGTGTTTGGACGGTCTCCAGGAGGCATGGGTTCGGGCACAGCTGGTTCAAATATAATATATTTTTCTATTGCCAACGTTGTAAAATATTTGAAATATCTAAATATTAAAATAATTACACAAATAACATTGAATATTTCTAGAAATTACACATAAATAACTTTATATTTTTAAATTTATATACATATGTTACTTATATACTATTCATTATGTAAATTTGATATACGTCAAAAACTCAAGAGAATGAATTACGTTCACGTCGTGCCATATTAAACTTATATTTGCACCAGCGTTTGAAATTTTATTGTAACAGTTGAAAGCATATTTCTTCGTAGCTGGAGGTTCCTTAATAAATATTAAAGTTCATAGTTTGTGGAGCTCCCTTGTTTGTAACGCTGTCAGTGTAAATATACGTAAAATATTCAAAAACACGCACGACTCAACGTTTGTTTTAATGTAACTACGTTATTGTGTGTGTGTTAGTTTTATATATGGAGGTATGTATATTGAAACCAGTGGCATAAAGTGTGCCTGTAAACGCGATTGGTTGTGGGTTCAATCCCCATTCGAGGACATGAAATATTGGTTTAAATTTATATTTCTTTTGTTCTGATGTCGAGGTAGCATGCAGCGTTGAGTTTCAACACTCAACATGCAACGAACGGAGTGTCTTAACTGGTTCACTCTGCCCACCCTGCTGTGTGTGCAATACTGTATAATATAACACAATAATTTACTAATGTTTATTTGTTTTCTGTATTTTTGTATCTCAGGACTTTACAAGACAGGCAAAAATAAGTCGAACTACAATTCAAACAACATTAATGATATCTCTTCTTTGGAAAAAAAACTGGTCAAATGTGAGTCGGACTCACATAGCAAGGGCTCTGCACCATTTTCAGGATTGTATGTCAACGGGAACTTAAATAGTTTACAATTGTTGACATTTAGTATGATATGAGTGCAATTAAAAGTTAGTAATTAATTTCTTCTTCTTCCTGGCCTTAGTCCTGTCTTTCGCCAGGGTGTGCTTTCCTGTTCAAGCTACTTCACTTTGCACGGTTTTTAGTGTCTTTGGTGGTCAGACCATTGGCTCTCATATTCGGCATCACGACATGCAACGAGCGTTTCCTTGGGCGTCTGAGAACTCTCACTCCTGGGACTGATATAGCAAGGTACTTGCATCCGATATAGTTCTTGGCTTAGTTCGTGGTCAAACCATCTTAGGCGACGTTCTTGAAGCTTATGCGTCACGTCAAGACCTCCAATAATCCACCTCAGCATCTTCATTTCCGTGATGTGAAGCTCCTGAGTGTGCCGAGTGCTGGCCAGCATTCGCTGCCGTAAAAAAGAACCAGTTAAATGTTGCTCTTGTATACAGACCCTTGAGTTGGGAAGGTATTCTGAGATCGCAGACCACACCAGCGACCTCCCACCATTTGGACCAGGGATCCGTTTTTTTGTTTTGAGCTACAGGACCCACTAAATCAACAAAATATAGTACGATAGTGTAACATTTAAATTTAAAATTACAAACTGATATTGAGTTAAAAAGTGATCTTTTTGTTAAATAAATAGCAGTCATTCTTTTCCATACATATAGTATATTGTAATAGAATTCTATAGAGAATTCTCTCTAGAATTCTACTACCATTAAATAAATAATAATACAAGTAAACTAAAAACTCTAAATAAAATAAAAAAAAAACTTAGGCACATTAGTTGTTTTTATTTAACTAATCAATATCAATCAATTTTGGCATTTTTCATAACACTTTATACAGTATTCATACCTTTTAAGTTTTGAAAGTTTGTTACTGATTAATCGTTTATACTTTCGATACTTATAACGATGCGGAAGCAATCAGGTTGATTTGGCGCAAGCAAATGCTGCAGTTTGAGTTGCCATAGTTATAACACAGTGGTGATATTCGAAATTTAAAAATTCTCCGACCAAATATATCACTACCTCATCTTGGGAAAGTGCTTGTTCTCTGCTCTTAAGCTGCTATAAATTTTTCATAAAACATAGCTAAGAACTACAACGATAAGCAAGGCTTTTGACTAAAAAAATCTGATCATTAGTTCGGGAGTTACGGTGCTACGGACAGTCACATACACGGTCAAACCGACACAACAAACTTATAACACCTTACTTTTTTCGATCTCAACGAGGGACATCTTCTTCATTTATCTGCTTTGCCAAAACATAGTGCGCTGTTCTATTTTAGCATTCTCAAGACAATGTCTCGAATTTAACCAAATAGAAGTTAATGTTTTTGTGGTGTTTTAGCACTAGTTTCTCCCTTCTTTCTGTATATTATATTATATAGGTTATATGTATTATATATTTTTTTTTAAGCTTCACGCTGTATCCGGCACACAGCAGGGTAGGCAGAGGGAACCTAGTGTTAAGACACTCCGTTCCCCACTTTCTGCCGAATTCTGGAGGCATTGCGTGTTGAGTGGCAGAACTCAACGCCGCGCTTAACCTCGACACCAGAGCGAAGAAATGGAAATATAAATTTAAGTAAATATTTCATCTTCTCGAGTGGGATCGAACCACCAACCAGTCGGTTTTACAGTCACACCTCGTGCCGCTGCGCCACGACTGGCCTCAAATTATATTATGTGTGGGATAAACCCTTGGACCATATCAAATTTAGATATTAGAACTAAATTGGGTTGATTTTGCTTTATGTGTTTTTGAGCATACAGAGCACATTATGCTATCTATCGCAGAATAGATAACTAAGATTACGTTAGATTATAATCATCTCGAACTATGAATATGACTGAATGGCACCTATGAGCTCGGGTACGTCTGTCTTTATTTCCATATGCTCTAACTTGCACTACTATGAATATTTAACATAATTTTAAGGCCAGTGGCGCAGGGGCACAAGTGTGTGATTATGGACGCGACTGATTTTTGGTTTGATACCCACTCGAGGAAATGTAATATTTATTTAAATTTATGTTTTAATTTTATCGCTTTGGTGCCGAGGTTAAGCGCGGCATTGTGTTCTGCCAGTCAACACGCAAAATTCCTCTACTCACTGCTTAGCCTTTACAAGATCACTCTGTTGTCCATCTGTTTGTCTATCAAGAGCCTTTATCTCAGTATGGAGATATCGAGTTGAAATTCAAACCATATACTCAGATCTACGGCCCTATGTTCTCATGAAAAAAAAAATACTTCTACATTTACTTAAAAAAAAGACAAGGTAGTTTATATCGCAAAAACGCGTATTTCGACACTATGAAGGGAATCAAAATTAATAGGGTCTTCGTTCTTCCAGTTGACCTAGAATTATGAAATTTGGCAGCTAGCATCTACAGGTAGTACTAGTTCAGGAAAAAATCTTAAAACTATACATTTGTGGTTAAATCCTAAAAAAATTGTTCGCATCGAAAAAACCTCGGTGGGTCAGTCCGACTCGAACTTAACCGGTTTTCTTTTAATTATTTTTCTGGCGAAAATACAATATTAGCTTGCAATGTATGTATAGTTTTCTAAGAATATTTGTTGAATAAGAAATATAATTGTATGTGCTTACATGTTAGCTTTCTAGTAAATAAAATAAAAATTAAAAAAATATTTAAAAAAACAACGAACTCCTCAATGGTCAAGGGTTACAGCTGCCTTTAATTAAAATGTATGTGTACAGTGCAGTACTCAGTCAGATCAATAAAGTTGATTAAATATTTTATATACCACACCTTTATATATCTTTTACTTTTATTTAGGTTCACTGTATCCAGAATGTAGCATGGTAAGTGGCAAAGGGAACCTGGGAAGCACTCCATATAGACTCATCTCTTCCTTCCCGCCAAATTCTTAATAACATTTTGAGTGTCACCACGCTTTGCCTCGTTTGAGGAAATGAAAATATTAAATACTTCTTTTCCCCGACTGGAAATCGAACCAACAACCGTCGCGCTTACAGTCGCACGCTTGTGTCGTTGTGCCATGACTGGCATTAACTGGCTACAAGTTAGATGAACAATAAATGGATTAGCGGTTAAGTGCGAGTCGGACTTACCCACCGAGGTTTCCATACCAATTTCAGTATTTTAACTTAACAGAAACTCAAAAACTCTACGGGATCGGCTTGATACCTCCACGTGATCTCGAGATAAATAAGTGGTCTTGACAGACGGACAGACGGAAGAAAGCGATCATATGAGGATTTTATTTTAACCTTTTCAGGTACGGAACCCTAAAAAGAAAAATGTTAACACTACATCCAATACACTGCAATCCCCAAAAACAATATATTTCGTTCTGTTATACAAATGAAAAACAATTTTCAATGTAAATTGCAGTAAAAAATTCTCATTTTTCGAGTTCAGTTGTGAAACCCTTGTCATGTATCTATAAATCATTCCGCAATCGTGGTTGTCGTGGTACTGGCGCCTTTAATTAAAACTCACCATTTGTCAGTTGTGCTATATTAATTGAATGTTGTTTGTTGCCTTTCGCAATATTTTATTGTTTTCATATAAAATACTACATAATATTACACCGAAAATACGAGCTGTCCTAATATTTCACGCTGTATTCCGTAGCCGAGTAGGTAGAGGGAACCTAGTATTATAACACACCACTCTCGATTTTCTGCCGAATTCTGAAGGCATTATGAGTTGAGTGGCGTGACTCAATGCCGTGCTTTGCCTCAATACAAGAGCGAAGAAATGGAGAATTGAGTGGAAGTCGAAGCCACAAGCTTTCGCGTTTGCAGTCTTGTACTTCTGCGCCACGACTGGCCTCAAATCTATACTTATAATAAAATTGTAATGGATCGGTTTCTGTACGTGGAAGATATAATATGTAAGAAAAGATATTATTGGAGGCCTTTATTAATAAGTAAGAGAAACCAAAACAATGACTTTAAAAATTTTCATCTGTTTGTCTGTTTGTTTGAGTCTTTGTTCACGCTAACCTCTGACATAACTTAACCATTTTAAATACGTGCATGCATTTTCATTATTTAAATCTGGCAAGCTTCCCTTAACATTTAGTCTTTATTGTATTACAAACGGTTCACATATAAAAAAGTGATGTCAATATAAAGAATCGCATTCGATAATATTGCTACAAAATGAATGTTTTATGAATTGGCAGAAATTTTAGTTTTCAATGTATCTCAGATTTTCTTTTAAAAATGATAAAGATAATATTTATGATACATAGGGGAGAGGGGGATAGCTTTGAACAGGGGCACCTTTGAAAATATGTGTTAACAGAGCTATTTTAAAAAGAAATTTTGGTAGATTTTTTTTGAGTAGTGACAGCACTAATCTGCACACGTGTCACTTGTCACCGCTGATATATGAGAGCCCGTGGTTGAGTTACGAGGAGTGTTTGATTTTGAGTAAAATTTTATGCATTTTGAAATAAACGCGTAAGGATCGCAGGGATCCTATTCAAGGTATATGGTTTTATTTTTTCCTCTTTTAGTTAGAATGTTTCATATATCATGCAATAAACTAGAAATCACTACAATTTTTAAACATTTACTTGAAAAAAAAATGTTTGTGATTTTTTAATTACCACTGAGGCAGCTTTGAACAAAATAAAGGGGGCAGTTTTGAATATTATTATATGTAAAAAAATACCGCGAAAGAAAAACAAAACTATAATTAGCTTTTCTTCACAAGAAACTGACTTAAAAATGCATTTGGAATCAGAAGAAGAAGTGACAATTTACTGTGAAGAGAATGAAGATACTGAAATCTGTGCGTATGAAGACTACGAAATGGAATTAGACTACAACTTAATAAATATTGGAGACTCATCATCTGTGAATAATAAAAAAGTAGCTTGTATTTTTTTTCTTTCTTGAGAAAGAGGACAAATGCTACGTTAGTTTTTCAAAAGTCTTACGTAGATTAGACTTGAGGCCAGTCACGGCGCAGCGGCACGAAGTGTGACTGTACAACCGACTGGTTGTGGGTTCGATCTCCACACGAGGAGATGAAATATTTACTTAAATTTATTATATATTTATATTTATTTAGTTGAGTTCTGCCACTCATCACGCAATGCCTCCAGAATTCGGCAGAAAGTGGGGAACGGAGTGTCTTAACACTAGGTTCCCTCTGCATACCGTGCTGTGTGCGGTATAAAACGTGAAGCTGATTTTTATTTCTTACGTAGACTACTTCCCCCAATTTCAGTTGTTGGTTACGTCACATACTACATCCATGTTTTCCTTTAAATTAAATTTTTCTAAGTTCAAATTAGGGTAGTAAGCTGTTTATTTAAAAAATATTTTGTTTTATTTTCATAATATTAGATTTATTCTATGATTGATCCCATAATGTTCATTACTTCTAGGAAGCCAAAGCTACTTTTTTGTTTTTTAAAGTCTATTAATAATATTAAAGTTATTTAACACTAGTACTAGTACAATCGCAATATTAAACTAGGTATATTATTTTTTTAAGTTAACATGGTACTGACATTTGATCTCCATCGTTTCTAATGTTAAGTTTATTAATAAAGTTACTTAAAAATTTGATAAGCCTTTTAATTTCATTGAAATCGATGATAGTTCAAAACTGCCCCATACATGTTCAAAGCTACCCCGCAAGGGGGGCTTTGAACATTTGACTACTGCTACTAAAGTTGATATTGCACCTTTACCTTATATATTTTTCTACATATGATGCTACGATTGTGTGGCACAATAGTTGGACTAAGCATTGTGAAATAGTAAAGAAGTTAAAAACTGTAGAATTTTTAGATATGACACAAAGTTTAAAAATCGTTCGAATGTGCCCCCCTCTCCCCTATATATTAGATCAGGAAAGTAATTCAGATGAGAAAAATAAATAATTGTGTAGTCCAAGCGGGCGAAGCCACGCGGGGAGCGGGGGTTATATATATATAAATTATATAAATAGATAGCTTAAATCCTATCCAATGCAATCCAATTTTATTTTCTTGCTTTAACTATTAAAAGCAAAAGAATTGTGAAAATTACGAAAATAATTATACTTTATGGGAACGGAGTGTCTTAACACTAAGTTCCCTCTGCCTACCCTGCAGTGTGCGGGATACAGCGTGAAGTTATTTTTTTTTTAATTATACTTATATCCCATCAATATGTCGTACGAAGTGCAAAATAGTATACCTATACATGTGTGGGTAAAAAGTGTGTATTTAACTGTGGAGAACATAATTGTTTTTAATGTGAACTGAATGGTTTTTCACTCATGATTTAACTTGTGTAATGTAAATGTATTTTTAAATAAATCATTTATTTTTGTTCTTTTACATTTAAACATGAAACTAGAAAAACATGGTCTGTAACTTTTTTTTTTTCAATTTTTTTTTTCTACTTAAACGTATTTAATTCCTAAGAGAATGGTAGTATTTGGTTTGCTTTTAAATAAATTTTACTTTACACTAAATATTTTTTTACATTTCATAAAAGAGGTTTTTTTAAGTTAACATATTATCAAAAATGTAAATTTATATTTTTTATTTAGTTCTTTTTGCATGATATACAAAAAAAAAACTTAAAACAATAGTCAATTTAGCTGAACGAGTTAGAAATGTAAATGATTTTCACCATAATAGCGATCTTTTGTTACTGCAAATCCGCCGTATATGTATATTATGTACATACATATATGATAATTTGGATGGAATGGATTATTATTATTATTTGATATAGAGGCCAGTCGTGGCGCAGGGGCATAAAGTGTGACTGTAAAACCGACTGGTTGTGGATTTGATCCCCACTCGAGGAGATGAAATGTTTATTTAAATTTATATTTCTATTTCTTCGCTTTGGTGTCGAGGCAAACCGCGGCGTTGAGTTCTGCCACTCAATACGTAATGCCTCCAGAATTCGGCAGAAAGTGGGTAACGGAATGTCTTAACTCTAGGTTCGTTGAGTTCCTCCACCCAACACGCAATGCCTCAATAAATTTGGCGGAGAGTAGAAAACGGAGGGTCTTAACACTAGGTTCTCTCTGCCTACACTGCTGTGTACGGAATACAGCGGGAACCTGATTTATATGAGAATATAGAAGTGTTTGTAAAAATTGTTTTGGCTCTCAGAATGGCTCAAAATTAAATTATATTTCATATCACAAAGCAAAGCGGCCGGAACAAAGGGGCCGACTATAAATTACACTAAACTCCATCAAGTCTCTACATTGCTTAAAATATAATATATCACTGGAAAAAGTTGTTTCATTTATGTTTTATACTCAGTTGATAAGTTATAAATATTCTGCCGCGGATTCTGTACTTTTAATCCTCTTTTAAGCGTAAATTTTTTATTGTCTGCAAGTAGGTAGCTCTATAGTTAAAGGTATTATCGTCCCGCAATACATACGAGTGGAATACGAAACGTCATTTTTTATCTTTGAGACAGTTTTTAAAATGCTTGTTGGTTGTGTTTTTTTTCTGTATGTTATTATGACATATTTAAAAATATTTTGTGCTTGAACAAGGTTTAAAAAAAATGTTTATATAAGTTAAAACTGTATAGGGTAAAACCAGGATAGATGCCCCACATTTTGAATAAGTATTTTAGTTTCAAAAATATAAATTTTATATGATAAAATGGATAACTTCTCTGAGTTTCGTTAGTTTAATACTTTATATTAAATTATTAATTGACTTTACTAATTTGCCTCTTTTTGACTTAAATTACAGAGCTTGCAGAAATATAGCTTGTCGTAGAACTCCTATTTTGGAGTTAGATAGATACCTTCTTATATGGATAGTTGCCCAGCTGTAAAAATACTAGGATGGCTAGATGTCTTTTATATTGTATAAACGAAAAATCCAACCAAATTTATGTCTCCAAGTAACTGAGATCGAATTATTAAAATCATTTCATCTTTGGATTATTATATGTTATAGAAAGAAATTAAGAAGATAAGATAAAGTATTAGACTATAATTCTAATATGGTATTTTTATTGCACAATTTTTTTATTACATAATTCAGCTAGGGCGTCATCGTCAATTTTACTAAAATAATCATCAGCTTCACGCTTTATCCCACACACAGCAGGGTAGGCAGAGGGAACCTAGTGTTAAGACACTCCGCTCCCCACTTTCTGCCGAATTCTGGAGGCATTGCGTGTTGAGTGGCAGAACTCAACGCCGCGCTTAACCTCGAAACCAGAGCGAAGAAATGGAAATATAAATTTAAGTAAATATTTCATCTCCTCGAGTGGGCATCGAACCCACAACCAGTCGGTTTTGCAGTCACACCTCGTACCGCTGCGCCACGACCGGCCTCACTAAAATAATGTTCTTTCTTTATTTGTGTTGTGTTATTCTTTCCTAAATTCTCTTTTTCGTTTTGTACCTTCAGTATTATTTTTCTGGTCTACCTACCTTATTAGTATTTTTTACTTAAAAAAAAGTATTTGGCCGACATCCCTATTTTATTTGTTCAAAGTAAGTGAGGGAAACATCTTAATACTTGGTGTCGATATATTGATACAAAACTCTTTAACAAGATTCTTTCTCTAAAAAAATGTGGAATGCCTTAGGGGCATCTATCCTTTAAAAATCGAGGCGACTATCACTTTTACTTGGAATATGCGGAAAAATAAATACAAAAAACCAATGATTCTCATCTAGTCTTCTTAATGATTCTATCTATCAATGTGATTAAAATAGAATGTAAGCCTTTGGTATTTATAAAGTTAGAAAGCCATGAATAATTAAATTTTAAGCTTTCAAGCATTATTAGCGTCCGTTGCAAATTTATTCGCTCATAAAAGCGATAAACAAAAATATATAGTGTAACAGATTATGTTTGAAAGGGGTGGCTACATAAAGAAAATATTTTTAAAATATTTGACAAGTCCGATACGGGCTCACCTACCGAGGGGTTCCGTTCAAAAATTAGAAATTAGCTTAGCCAGAGCCCTTTCATCTGATACCTTATATGAACAAGCAGCTTTAGGTATTAAAGCGGGGACGGAAAGACGGAAATTCCCCCTCAACTTTTAAGGCTATTATTTTTTAGGATTTAACCAGAAGTATATAGATTTTTTCCTGAACTAGTACTACCTGTAGATGCTAGCTGCCAAATTTCATAATTCTAGGTCAACCGGAAGTACCTAATTAATTTTCATTTCCTTTATAGTGTCGAAACACGCGTTTTTAAGTATATAAACGGTTATATTATATATACCTCATATTATACCTCTCAAATATACATATCTATTGTATATTTTCTCACTAAATTACAAAAATATATTTTATTTATATTTTTTCATATTAATTTGAAATGAAATTAGGTAAAAATACGATGTATATATATATATATATATATATATATATATATATATATATATATATATATATATATATATATATATATATATATATATATATATATATATATATATAATAAAATTACTATCTGGAGGTATTTTGGGGTAATATATATATATATATATATATATATATATATATATATATATATATATATATATATATATTACCCCAAAATACATCCAGATAGTAATTTTGTTAAGCAGACAAAACTTCGGGATGACTTCCGTGATAGAATGTAGGTCGCTGCGTCCCCCATTATACGATATTCTGGGTTTGTCACATTGTAATATGTAGACGGGGGGCCTTAGAATATTTACAAAAGCGCCGTTATATCTTAGAACGCTACATTGATAAATCTTGACTTTTAGATGTTTTCTTAAAATATATTGAAGTTTCCATTTTAACCTCAAAAGTAAAATTTCGTACCCAATGGGTAAAAAGGAATCCTATTAATAAAACACCACTGTCCGTTTATCTATCTGTCCGTTTGTCACCAGACTTTAGCTCATAAACTGTGACAGCTAGAGCGTTGAAATTTTCACAGGTGATGTATTTTGTTGGCGCTATAAATAAATAACAAATACTGAAAAACAGTATAAAATAAATACTTAAGGGAGCTCCCATAAAGGAACGTATTTTTTTGCTACTTTTTAAAGATAGAGAATATGGAAACTTTCGTGCGCAATTCTGGCTCGCACTTGGCTGTTTTTTTTTTAATTTTTATCCTCATTTAAGTACGTGAGGCCAGTTGTGGCGCAGGGGCACAAGGTGTGGCTGTAATAACGACTGGTTGTGGGTTCGATCCCCACTCGAGGAAATGAAATATTTATTTACATTTATATTTTCATTTCTTCGCTCCGATATCGAGGCAAAGCACGGCGTTGAGTTCCGCCACTCAACACGCAATGACTCCAGAACTTAGCGGAAAGTGGGAATGGAGTGTCTTTACACTATGCTCCCTCTGCCTACCCTGTTATGTGCGGGATACAGCGTGAAGCTGATTTTATTTAAGTTACGTGTAGTGCTAAAATTAATGACTAAGAATGGTAATAAAGTAGTGGGCAGTAAGATAGGAAGCCTTTGTTAATATTGGAAAATATATAAAAGCACCAATAATACGGGGAAAGCGTCTTATATCAGTAATGACTGAGGATTGAAAGAAACGACATACGCAACTTCAACGACATTCTATTATTTCTTGTTACCCATTCGGAAAACAGAAAAATAAAATATTAAAGAAAATAAACTTTCCAAATTAATTTTAGATGCAACAGCCAAAACTTTCAACATATTAGAGGTACCTGACTATTCTTACATCTTTTTGGAACTTTATAGCTTACTTGAGTTCACTGCCAGATATTCACCGTAGTTGATAGTCTTGTAAGCGACGTGGCTCTAACCGCCATCTGATCATATTCTCTTCTTGGCCAGATGCCACCACTATTTCATTATATTTAATGCCGTATTACTCCAATGAAATATTTACTTAAATTTATATTTCCATTTCTTCGCTCTGGCGTCGAGGCAAAGCGCGGCGTTGAATTCCGCCACTCAACACGCAATGCCTCCAGATTCGGCAGAAAGTGGGGAACTGAGTGGCTTAACATTAGGTTCCCTCTGTCTAGCCTGCTGTATGCGGGATAGACAGCGTGAAGCTGATTTATTTTGATTTTCATATTACTCCACATTATTACGTGGTAACATTTCATAGTATAACATAAACTTTCATTTTAAGTTATGAGAAAAATTTTTACAATACGATCCTCTAAATGGAAATTTTGTCAATAATCAATATTATTTTAATATATATTAGAGGCCAGTCGTGACGCAGCGGCACGAAGTGTGACTGTAAAACCGACTGGTTGTGGGTTCGATCCCCCCTCGAGGAGATGAAATATTTACTTAAATTTATATTTCCATTTCTTCGGTCTGGTGTCGAGGCAAAGCGCGGCGTTGAGTTCTGCCACTCAACATGCAATGCTTCCAGAATTCGGCAGAAAGTGGGGAGTGTGCGGGCGTGAAGCTGATTTTTTTTTTAATATTATTAGTTTTACTATTCTTGTTTTTTAATTTTACTATACTCGTTTTTAATCTTGAATTTTGCAACTTACCCAAAGAGAAACCCTCTTTGCTTAAGCTGCAAAATTCAAGATTATTTTTGATACGCTTCTTTCTTCATTCTTCTTTGACACGGTTTTATTAGCTTCGGTCATATGTATGCATGTATGCTTAAATCGGAAATTTTAAACATCATTTTGAGCAACTTTGGAACGTCGTATTGATTTTGGTACACATTAAAAGCCGATGACACTGAAATAATACGAAAAGAAAAGACGAAAAAAAGAAAATATAATAAACTAGCGGCTCGCCCACGGCTTCGCCCGTTTAAAATACTTGATTATTGATTTAATATGCACAATTGATTGACAACTATAATGACTTCTAATATGATTTTTTTACGACATTATCGTCAAAGATTTTTTGATTGTTTTAAATAAAAAAATACGACCATTGTTGATATTTGATATTTATAAAATATACATAAAGCTAATTATTTATTACACGTATATATTTTTGTAACTTTATGTTCTTTTTACCTATATAATATACTCTGTTAAATGTGCTGATGTCCGTGAATAATTTAATTTACTCATTCAGAAACAGCCTTAAATCTTAAATTATTGATTTGAAGGATTC
>JAATLQ010037890.1:0-15092 GCA_013421005.1 Heliconius erato x Heliconius himera | reverse complement strand
CATATATTATATGAACGAACCAACCAAAAAATCTTTGTATTTACTTGATATTTTTTTCTTCTTTATCTCTGTTCTTTATCGATCGTTCTTTATCTCTGTGTTGAATTAATTACGACTTAAACTTAACTGTTATGATTTATGAAGGTAATGTCCACTAACAATTCAATTTTGCTTACTTTATTGTATAAAATATTATATAATAGTGCTTCAAAAATATATATTTTTATCAACAGTCATATAACCCAGACGTTTCGAACGTCATTCTTTAGCCAGGGTCATACCAGCGCGATTGCTATATAATATTCGCAGGCAAGCTAATGCCTTGAGTTCATTCAAATGACGATAACTTTTTTTTTTAATGAATCGATTTTGATGAACCAAACTTTAGTACTTAAGTTGAGTTAAAACAAAGAAATTGGTGAAATTTTCAAGTAAATCGGTTCAGTACTTTCAGAGAAAAATGCGGACAGAAATATGTCGACAGACAGACAGACAGACAGACAGACAGACAAGAAATTCAAAAAAAATCTTTTTGCTTTCTATTATTCTGTTTAAGTGTCCCTCTATCCATTTCAGTCAAAATCACTAAATGTACAGACAAAATATTTTTACTGTCTTATTATATATAGAAATTATAGTTAAAAAAAAAACAAAAAAAAACGCGCTAAAACGTATTACATAACAAATATAAACAAAATTTCTAACATGAGATGAATTTGTATCATCAACCATTACTTTTACTAAAACTATATAATATCAAATAATTCGATTCCATCGAAATCTTAATTATTTATTTAAAAAATAATATTTATAGATTATTGATAACTGAAACAAAATATTGAAATACAATAACTTAAATATGATTTATCCCAGAATATACATTTTATATGTTGTTGTATGAGTGAGGCCAGTGTCAAAATGAGCAACGACAGTCGCTAGTGCTGTCCAATATATTGGTATACATATCTATAAAGTTAGTTGTCAGGTTGTGTTAGAAAACTGTCACAATCCATGTCATAACAATATATCATTGTATATGTGGTCTTCGAGTTTCAACTAGAGGCCAGTCGTGGCGCAGGCGCACAAAGTAAGACTATGATACAATCGTGGAAATAAAATATTCAATATTTTATTTTTTAACATTTTTAAGTGTTATTCCACACTTACGAAAGACAAATAGTCATTTAGAAATAATTTAACGTAGAGGGACTCGAACTCCAGGAGGCGTGGGTTCGAGTCCCGCTACGTTCAAATTTTTATACGTTTTCTAAATAAGTATTTAAATATTTTAACATTTCCGCTCTGGTGTTTCGGAACTCAAGTCGTAAATTCCTCCAGAATGAAAGTGGGGAGCGAAATGTTTAACATTAGACTTCCTTTATCTACCCTAACATACGAGATACAGCGTGAAGACCAAAAGAAAATTGCCCATCAAATCATTACAACAAAAAACCATTTGAATAAAAATAAAAATAAATCAGCTTCACGCTGTATCCCGCACACAGCAGGGTAAGCAGAGGGATCCTAGTGTTAAGACACTCTGTTCCCCACTTTCTGCCGAATTCTGGAGGCATTGCGTGTTGAGTGGCAGAACTCGACACCAGAGCGAAGAAATGGAAATATAAATTTAAGTAAATATTTCATCTCTTCGAGTTAGGATCGAACCCACAACCAGTTGATTTACAGTCACACTTTGTGCCCCTGCGCCACAACTAGCCTTAATTTATCATTTGATTTATCAAATGCAAATTCAATTTTAAAAGTATTCATACAACGTGTTCAAAGGGGCCGTTCAAGTATTACGTAAGCACTGTAGGGGGGCGGGGGGGTCTTGGGTTTGCTTATTTTTGACGTTTTCAATGAAATATTTTTAAGAGGATTGCTTATTTTTGATGACATAGGGGAGGGGGGAGGGGGGTCTGGTGTCAATAATTGCAAAAAAACGTGCATACGTAATACTTGAACGGCCCCAAAGTGAAGGAAATGAGATTTTGAGTTCGATAGCAAATTTCAAAGTAAGGTAAAAACTAATATGGAAGCTTATTGAGCAACTGAGCCCAATTACCCACGTCGGTGGATACGTTTGGCAAACATCTCGATAGTCGACATTAATTTAGGATCCGTTGGACCGTACAATGGATCGCTGTGTTTACATACTTGCCTGCTTCTATATAAAGTTGCTGGTGTGGAGCTTCAAGGTGGAGTACATTGGTCCTTTATATGGTGTTGTGTTTGAGATGTGAGAGCCTAAATTTTTTTTCTACATGATTTTCTATATATATATATATATGTATATAGACATTTTTTTATTTTAAATATATTGCTTATCAACTAGTACTCAATTTAGTGATTAAAAACATGCTGATTTTCAGCAGAGGAACATAGAGTTAAGAGATTTTCCTTTTCACTTTCTACCAGATGAGACATTGCATGTTGAGTGACGCAACTCAATGCCGTGCTTTGTTTGAACGTCAGAGCAAAGAAATAAAAATATTGAATATTTTAGTTCCTCGAGTAGGAATTGAACCCACAACTGTCGCCTATACAGTCAAACACTTGTGCCTCAGTGCCACTAACTGGTCTTATGTGTATTAACTAGAGGGCGCGCGCGGCTTCGCCCGCTTATTAGGAGTGAATTCTATAAAAACACGAAACACGTATTCAATAAAATATTTTTAATAGTCTGAATTTTATTTTTTATAAAAATCGGTGGCAATTTAAAGATTTTTCCATATAAACTTTCAACCCCTTATTTGAACCCTTAAAAACCATGAAACACGTGTTCAATGAAATATTTTTAAGAGTCTGAATTTCAAATTTTATATAAATCGGTACAGTTTAAAATTTTTTTCCATACAAACTTTCAACGCCTATTTCATCCCTTTAGGGTTAAAATTTTTCAAATTCCCTTCTTAGTGGATGTCCAGAATATGAAAATAAACATCTGCCCAAGTTTCACGTTTCTACCATCAGCGGTTACGGCTCTGCGTGCGTCTTACCTCAGTCAGTCAGCACAAGTCCTTTTATATATATAGATTAATTATGTTTTAAAACATAGAAATGACTATTATATAGTTAAGCTGTGGTGTTTTAGCTCATAGCATGAAAATAAAGTAACTCACCGCGCCTAGTAAATGACGGGTTAAATGGACTTTAACGTCAAATAAATAGCTCGTTCCAACGGCAAATCTGTTTGAGTTGGCAGCTTTAATCTGAGCACGTCTGCCACTTGCCGACAAGACCGTATTATGCTGATACTATCTGCTGCTGTTTTTTTATTAAGCTTCACGCTGTATCCCGCATATAGCAGGATAAACAGAGGGAGGGTAGTGTTAAGACACTTCGCCACCTAATTTTATCTGAATTTTGGAGGCATTGCGTGTTGAATGGTGGAAATCAATTCCGCGCTTCGCCTAGATACCAGAGTGAAAGAACGAAAATGTTAAATAAGTCACTAGGGCTTCTATATGGCTTCGCCCGCTTGTACAATACATTTATTTTCTCATCTCTATTATTTTCGTGATCTAATAATATTATGATTTTAAAGATAACATCAGTACATTGAGAGCTAAAATTTAGCCAATTCAATAAAAAATAGCAATTTTGTTGCATACAACTCTTTATATTGAAGTAACTTTTGTATTTGTGAACCGATTGAAATAAAACAAACATCGTTAAGTGAAGCTTGCGAAAATCAAATAATAAAAATTACATTTAAATCGGATAAGCCGTTTCTGAGATTTAACGTGAACAAACGCACAGACAAGCAGACAAAAAAAAAATTCGGTTCTATTGCATTAATAAAGGCCCCTAATAATATTTTTTCTTATATACATATCTTACTTGTATAGACACCGATCTGTTATAATTTTATTATAAGTATAGACATAGATTTCATTTCCTCGACCGGGAATCGAACTCACAACCTATCGTGTTTACAGTCACCAGTCTGGTCTCTTTGTGCCCCTGCCTTTATGATATTCAACTGTACATAATGAAATGAGGAGATCTCCACAGATGAGATTGCCTTAATATCGTGAGTTTCGCAGTTTCAGAGATAACGACCTATGGCCATGATGGATCACCGGTGTAGTGGCTAGCTGTTGTGGCACGGGATTTTGTGGCTTATGGCTTATGAAATATAATTAATTTTTCCGTAAAGTGTTTCCTGTTTATCTATTTGTAACTCGACGTCCGATTTCGGACTTGGTACAAACATTTTTGATATATGATTTGGTAAGGTAGTTTTCTATGAGGAATTACGTTAAAGCTAGTTTTTTTTTGTATGAAAAATAAAATTATATTTATTTCTAGAATATGTATGTATTATTATAAATATGTAATAACATGAAGAGGTTATCTTAACCATTATTTTTTCATAATATTTACCTTTGGAATATTTATAATCTGTGATAGTATATATATAAGATGCATAATTTTGCCAAAGTTAGTTGTAACCCAATATTTTATTGTCGTTTAACAGTTAAAAGATCAGGGTCTTTAAGCTTTTAAATTTAACTTACCTAATAATATACAGTGTTATAAGCAAATTTTTTTAGCTTCCCGCTATATCCTGTACGAAGCAGGGTAGGCAGAGGGAATGTGGAAACCTAGGGCTAACACAATCGCTTTTAAATTAAGAATCAATCAATATTTCACTATGCCTCGTTACCAGAACCACAAAATAAAAAATATATATATTAAAAATAAAAAATAAAAATAATATATTCCTCGAATATAAATATATATAAAGCGCTGCGTTGAGTTCTGCCACTCAACACGCAATGCCTTCAGAATTCGGCAGAACGGAGTGTCTTAACACTAGGTTCTCTCTGCCTACCCTGCTGTGTGCGGGATACAGCGTGAAGCTGATTCTTATTTTATATTCCTCCAGTGTGAAACGAACCCACAATCAGTCGCGTTTACCACTCGTACGCTTGTGCCCTTGCGCAACAAAATTTCAAACAAATAACATATGTTTTTTGATGGTCGCTAAATTAACTATGGCGTAACAAAATTTTAACAAGCTAAATTTTGACACTAACAAAGTTTTGTTATACGAACAAATTGTTACATTTCACCTTCACTGTGAACTTAATATCTGAATACACTAGCTTCTTTTAATGGCTTCGTCTGCTTTTAAAGATATTTTTTTCCGTAAAAACTAATAAGGCGAGGAGAGTTCAAAAGCTGATGCTAGTACTAATTACATACTATATGTTTTGTAAATGTATACAGGGTGGAAGTGTCAGCACTACTTTAAATGAAACCACAGTTTTAATTACTCTATAAAAGCCTAATACAATTAAAAAAAAAAAAAAAACTAAAATTTCCACGTGTATAGTTGATTGATTGAGAGTAGGTTGAAATGCGTAGATGATTTTATAATTTCCGCATTTTCTTTAATGAAAATTAAATTATGAATTACGAGGCGCAGTTGCACAAGGATAACTATTAACGCGGCAGGTTGTGAGTTCGATTTCCACTCGACGAAATTAAATAATTAATATTTTCATTTGTGTCAAAGCAAAGCGCGGCTCCACCACTCAATACGCAATGCCCTCCTGCCCCGGCGGAAGCTGAAGTAGGGAGCGGAGTGTCTTAATATTAGGTTCCCAATTGACTACCTCAATACATGCGGGATACAGCGCGAAGCTGGAAAAAAAAACACATTTGCTGACACAATTTCTCTATAAGAAACCATATATTTTGATTTATTTACAATAGCAAAGTAGGTAAATGTCTACTATTGCCTCCCCAGTCGTAAGAATGCAAATACAGGGTGGCAAAGGTTTAAGCAAAACAGGAAATAGAGAAATACTTCGACGAAATATGGCGTGTTGTAGAGCGCGACGAACGATAGGATCGATCTATAAATAACGACAATAAAAATAGAAAATTCCATACAATTATATATGAAAAATAAATAGTTTTGTTACTAATTTTAATTTTAATTATAACAATGTTAAGGTGCATTAAGGATGTCGCGCGATGGTAGTAGGTATAAATTTAATATTTATATTTTGTTAAGTAAAATAAGGAGTGACCCCATCTTTGCGCTGTTGACCAAACATCATCTAACCACAAATACAATGATTGTAGGTTCAATTTCTACTCACAGGTTTAATTGATTTTACTTCTTAGCTTTAGCAAATTGTGATATTAAGTTCTGTCAACACGTAACGTCTCGGAATGGGGCGGATTCTCTTGACACTACGCTTTCTTTTCCTTCTCTCTTATATATGGCTACGGCGAGAAGCTGAAAGAGTCCCTTGCCAGCACACAAAATTTAAAAAGATTAAAATCGTTAACTCTACAAACCTTTTAATAATAATATAAAAAATAACGTTAAAATGTTACGCCATAATTTAAAAAAAAATCATACCTAAACCTAAATAAAAATACTGAGAAATAAAAATAAGAATAATAACTATTTTTAAACATTTTTAAACTGTTATTTCACATTTAGGAAAGAAAAATAATAACTTTAAAATGTTAAGCTATAATTAAAAAAAAAAAGTTTCTATACACATACTAAAAATATGCACTAAAATTTAAATATACGAGTATAATGGTGAGTGGCAACATTAAATATAATGTGGCATATCATCGTGTAACGCCACAGTGATTATTAATATTACAAGCGCTTACACTCAGAAGAGGAAGCGATTAAATATTTATACTATTTAAGGAATGTTATTGTATTGAGGCTGTCATGGCGCAGTGGCACAAGTGTGTTACCTTAACGGGATGATTGTGGGTTCAATCTACTCTCGAGGGAATAAATTATTTATATATTATAATATATTTATTATTTTTTTTGAGGCCGGTTGTGCTTTCGATCCCCACTCGACAAAATGAAATATTTATTTACATTTATATTTTCATTGCTTCGCTCTGGTGTCGAGATAAAGCGCGGCGTTGAGTTTCACCACTCAGCACGCTTGTATCCAGAATTTAACGGAAAGTGGGGAATGGAGTGTCTTAACACTAGGTTTCCTCTGCCTAATCTGCTATGTGCGGGATACAGCGTGAAGCTGATTTATTAAAATTTTTATTTCTTCGGTCTAGCAAAAGCCTGTTGAGTTCTGCTACTCAACACACAATGCCTCAGAAATTCGGCGACGAATGGGGAACGGAGTGTTTTAACACTAGGATCTCTCTTACTATCTTGCTAAATGCAGGATAGGGCGTGAAGTTTAAAATGTCATTTTTTAAGCCTCAGTCATCCATCATAATACTTTGTTTATTCAGACGTTTCTTTGAAAGAACTCAACGTTTTTTTATATCATTTTCATAAATAAAAATATAATTAAAAATATATGTATACAGCGAAAATTAATAACTGGTACAATTCTTAAGAAATAGGTCAAAAATATAAATTTCAAGATGAATTTGAATGTCACAAGTAAAAATTGTTATAAAGATTAATAGAAATAGTTATTCGAGTCATATCTTGAGCATCATTTGAATAGACGCTGGTATTAAAAAATATATGAATAGCACAACTAAATAGAAGTTAAAGATTTTCTGGATGAGAAAGCCTTTTGTTATATTTTTAATTACTTCGATTTTACTTAACTTGGCCTATGTCTTATGCTATTGTGTGAGAAAGTCTAACAGATTAAAGAAGTAGAACATGGAAATTTATCTATCTAATTTTTTTTAAGGCCAGTCGTGGCGTAGCGGCACGAGGTGTGGCTGTAAAACAGACTGGTTGTAGGTTCGATCCCCACTCGAGGAGATGAAATATTTACTTAAATTTATATTTCCATTTCTTCGCTGTGGTGTCGAGGTTAAGCGCGGCGTTGAGTTCTGCCACTTGACTTGACGAGTCTTGTCTACCAGACTGTAAATAATTTATTTCCTCGATTATAAAAATAAAATGTACACTTGAGGCCAGTCTTGGTGCAGGGGCACAAAGCGTGGCTGTGTGTTGTGGTTGAAATTAAATATTTATTTAAATTTATATTTTTATTTCTTCGCTCTAGTGTCTAAGCAAAGCGCGGCATTGAGTTTCACCACTCAACACGCAGTGCCTCCAGATTTCGGTGGAAAGCGAGGAACGGAGTGTTTTAACACTAGCTGTGTGCGGGATACAGCGTGAAGTAGATTTTTTTTTTATTTAAATGTGCTCTTAAAATAATATTTATAATATAACAACATCAAATGTGGATGCGGTAGAGATGATACTTGGTGTGGTTTACATAAATCAATAACCGTTTGATCGTGGTTTCTGATATTTGAACGGAAGTACACTTTCCTATTTGATATCGATATTATAGAAAACATAATATTTTATGTATTTTATCGTAATTATATCGTTAAAATACAAAGGGATGTTCTTCTATAGATAGTTATATGTAAATTACCATTGTAAATAGTATATAATTAAAAATCAAATCAGCTTCACGCTGTATCCTGCACACAACAGGGTAGGAAGAGGGAACCTAGTGTTAAGACAATCCGTTCCCCACTTTATGCCGAATTCTGGAGGCATTGCGTGTTGAGTGGCAGAACTCAACGGCGCGCTTAACCTCGAAACCAGAGCGAAGAAATGGAAATATAAATTTAAGTAAATATTTCATCTCCTCGAGTGGGGATTGAACCCACAACCAGTCGGTTTTACAGTCACACTTCGTGCCGCTGCGCCACGACTGGCCTCACTCAGTATATAATACTACTATTATAATGTATTTACTACTAGGTATTGGTCAATCGGTGAAAATAGGACACGTAATGATGGATTGTATGCTTTGTGGTGCAGTGGCATAGAGTCTGACTGTTAAAGAATGGTTGTGAGTTCGACTGCTTATTATTTTTATTTCACCGAATTTTGGTGATAATATAAGATAAAATATAAAGCGTGGTATTGGGTTCAGTTACTCAAAATGTAATGTCTCAAAAAAAAAATAACAAAAATATATAAAGGTTCTGTATTTTTAATAAGATAGATGAGAACAAATTACTATAAATTCAGTTCTCTACACGTAAGGTTATCATAACTTAAAAATAAAATTAAATTGATTTTTAACAAAAAAAATTACTTCAAACAACGAACTAAAAAGTAAAAAATAATTTTACATAATATAAAACGTACCTTGATTTTGTTAAACAAAAATAATTAAAAAAACAATTTCAAAATTATAAAATCTATTTGAAGTCCGTGCTAAGTAAAACAAACAGGCTTAGTAATTCGATATTGTAGTAAGGTTGTTGTAGCAATAGCTTGACACCGACTTCAAAATTGTAAAATCTTTTTTCACAGAATTATATTTATTATTAAACCAAAAAAGAAACTAACTTGTTCAATTTTAACCAGATCTCATAATCAGAACCTAACCAAATTTTTACCAAACTATCCTTGAAGTACCTTTTCAAATAAAAGAATCATTGGAATCGGCTGGCATGATATTGACTTATTCGTCCATTTATCGCGCACATATCTAATGCAAATTTAGGACTAATGTGATTTTCTCATAGATACCATTATCAGAAATGAGCCAAAAAAATGAGACCACTCGAAAGCACTAGGTTTCAAAAAAAAATTATCAAAATCGGTTTACCCAGTCAAAAGTTCTGAGGTAAAAAAACAAAAAAAATACAGTCGAACTGATAACCTCCTTTTCTTACATTAGTCGGTTAAAAATAAGTTTTACTAGCGTCGCCAGAGATGGCATGGTCACATTGCGCGCCGACCTAAGATGTAATATCGAAAGAAAATGCCTTGCTATATCTGTCTCAGGAGTTAGACCAGCGGTCGCCTTAGGAAGTGATGGGTGCATGTTGTGATGCAGTATATGTATGTGAACCAGTATTCAATATTTAGTGGAAACAAAAACCTGGCAGAAGAACAAGAAGAAGAAGAAGTTTAATTAAACATACAAACATTATGCAGCTCATGTACCTTAAACACATTTAACGTATTTTTTTTTACGTGAGCGGGACTTGAACCCGCATCTCTTGGCGACCGTCCAAGGGCTCCAGCCTAATTAAGTCGTACTACTAACTTCTATAGGCACTTATCAAGCTACGTCAAAATATACTCGTTTTTGTTCCATCTCTGTAGAAATATATTTTCAAAAGGTTTGGGTCGCTGTACGTTCAATTTTTTAGAAGCTTTTAAGGATTTTTCAAGTTGATTATAAATTTAAAATACAATCAAGGATTTAACTTTGAGGCCAGTCATGGCGAAAGGGCACAAAGTGTGACTGTAAAGCCGACTGGTTGTGTATTCGATCCTCACTGGAGGAGATGAAATATTTACTTAAATTATATTTCTATCTATAATATATACTAATAATATTTTTATTTCTTCTCTCTGGTCTCGATGCAAAGCGCGGCGTTGAGATCTGCCTCTTAACACGCAATGCCTCTAGAATTCGGCAGAAAGTGATGAACGGAGTGTCTTAAGACTAGGTTCCCTCTGCCTATCCCGCTACATGCGGGATATAGTGTGAAACTGATTTATTTATCTCTTTATTTGATTCAACTTTTTAGAATTCATTTTTAGAAGTCATAAAAATGTTTTTTTAAAGATAAAGACGCCAAATCAATTTTTATATCCAGACTGTAGAATTCAGTTGCATGCGTAGAAAATACTATTTATTTCTTTTTCTACTGAAGAATAATTTGGTAGGTTCACTAACATTGTGTGCAAATTTTTTCTCTGCTTATTCTACGGAAATAAAAATATCTTATTTAAACTTAAACTTGAAAATGTCTAATAATTAATCGTCAATAAAATATAGAAAAAATATTTTTGTAAATATTTTTTCTAGAGGCCAGTCGTGGCGCAGCGGCACAAAGTGTGACTGTAAATCGACTTGTTGTGGGTTCGATCTCTGCGACGTGCCTTGCAGGCTCCCGCCGCCGCGTTTCGCGGAAGACTCTTGTCCCCGCGTCTCGCGGCAAGTGGCGGTCGAGGAGGAGCACCGTGAGATTTTAGTGGGTATTCGGACGGCCTAACACCTGCCAGTCCGCGAGCCCCACATAACCGAGCTCGAGTCCCCACTCGGGCCGGTATCCGTAAAAGGATTTCCTCACGTTAAAAAAAAAAAAAAAAAAAGGGTTCGATCTCTACTCTAGGAGATGAATATTTACTTAAATTTATATTTCCATTTCTTCGCTCTGGTGTCGAGGCAAAGCGCAGCGTTGAGTTCTGCCACTCAACACGCAATGCCTTCAGAATTCGGTAGAAAGTGGGGAACGGAGTGTCTTAACCCTAGGTTCTCTCTGCTTACCCTGCTGTGTGCGGGATACAGCGTAAAGCTGATTAATTTCATGTTTATTTTTGTAAATTCACCTAAAATTACACACTTATTAAAAAAAAACCTAATCACAAAATGGTTGTGGTTGTACTCTACATATAATAGAAACGTGTAATATTGACAGCTTTCGGTACTTTTGGCGTGGTTTCAGTCTAAATCAATAAACTACGTTTCATCGGGATTTTGCAGCGGAAGTGGGTTCCGGTTGGAGCAGCCGGCGAACGGTTTAATGTTTCTCACCGCGCTATTGATGCACATGTTGTTGAATCCCGCAGATTTATACTTTTGAATCTAAAAGTTGCAATTTTAAAAGTATTAGTATAGAGTTTTTTTTTTCATTTATATAATATATATTGTAGGATTTTAAGGAAGAAAAATATTACGATATATATATATATATAGTATATGTAAAAATTTATAATAATATATTTTTAATTTCCTCGTTCTGGTACTCAGGCAAAGTGCATCGTTAAGTTTCGCTACATAACATGCAATGTTTCAATAATTTGTCAGAAAATGGAGAACGAAGTTTCTGCTGAATTCTGGCATTGCGTGTTGAGTGGCAGAACTCAACGCCGCGCTTTATCTCGAGACCAGAGCGAAGAAATGGAAATATAAATTTCAGTAAATATTTCATCTCCTCGAGTGGGGATCGAACCCACAACCAGTCGGTTTTACAGTCACACCTCGTGCCGCTGCGCCACGACTAGCCTCAGTAAACTATTAATTTATATTATATTTTTTAGTCTTTGATAATTAAATAATTTGCGGCGTTGAGTTCTGCCACTCAACACGCAATGCCTCCAGAATTCGGCAGAAAGTGGGGAACTGGAGTGCCTTAACACTGGGTTCGCTCTGCCTATCCTGCTGTGTGCGGGATGCAGCGTGAAGCTGATTTTTAATAATTAAATATTTTTAACGTTTATACATTTATTTTAAGTAGGCAAATGAGTCCGCTTACTCTCCATATCCGCCGATTTTACTCTACTTAGGGTAAGATATGTCTTTCCAGCCGCAAACGTTCGGGACTCTAATCTTCCAGCTCCATCATCACATCAGTTCGACAATACCATATTATTGTATTGTCATCAGAATTACATACAGTTGGCAAATTTCCTGACGTTACGTTCCTTGGTAGTTGGTTAAAGATACAGTTACCTTATTACGCATCGAATGAGTCCAAGCTCCATATTTTTACTAGTAGGCAGTCTAATGTTTCATCAGCCACTTTTTAGTCCATAGTCATGTCCTCTTTATCAGAAGAAATGAACAGAATATGTTAAGACGAATCGAATGAGCCCAAATTCGATATGTCTACTAGTAACCAGTCCAAGGTTCCAATAGCCATATTCTAGTTCATCGCCAGGTCCTTATTATCAAGAGAAATTAACAGAATATGTTAAGACGAAAGAATTGAGCCCAAACTCGATTTGTTTACAAGTAGGCAGTACAATATTCCATCAGCCACTTTTCGGCCCCAACATCAGACCAGCTCAATGGTACTATCATATTGTATTGTCATCTAATCTAAATACATATGCCAAGTTTCATGATAATACAACAATTAGAAGTGCGTTTAATTCGTATTCTTAGATTCCATTATATAGTTTTTTACATACAGGTAGACCTAATAAAAGCGTGTAAAAAATATAGTGGAATTGATAACATCCTCCTTTTACAGAAGTCGGTTAAAAAGAAGATTTAATATTACAACAAACTAACCGCAACACTAGATAGATATAATAGTGACGACATTCTTTATATTTTCAAATATTCCATTTTATGGACGATCCACTGTAATGAGTCTTGCTATCGCTGTTTTACAGCGCCAATAGTTGGCTGATTGCGTCATTTGATATTGGTAATATTGGTAAATGTTGGCAATGGTTGGTTGAGTACAGCATCTGGTGAACTCTTTAACGTTTCTATTCGAATTGTACTTGAATATTAAATTTAAGAATAAAAAGACCGTAATGGTGAATTAACTTTTAACTGTGAACGCGACGGTTGTGTGTTCGATTTCCGATTAGGGCACTGAATTATTTTCGTTTCCTCTTTATAGTAACAAGAGAAAGCGCGAAGTTGATTTCTGCCACTCGTCACGCAATATCTCAAAAATAAGGTAGGGTGTGAAAAACGGAGTGTCTTAACATTAGCTTTCCTTTGCCTATCGCAGCGTGAAGCTAAGAAAAATAAACAATGAGAATATAGAGAGACTTTCAATAATTTCCTTACTTCGCTTAGGTAACGAGGCAAAGCGCAGCGTTGAGTTGCGCCACTCGACACGCATTGCCACCAGAATTCGGCAGAAAGTGGGGAACGAAGTGTCTCAACAATAGGTTTCCTCTGCCTATCCTGCTGTGTGCGGGATACAGCGTGAAGCTGATTTAATTTAATTTTAGGTAGGGTGTGAGAAACGGAGTGTCTTAACATTACCTTTCCTCCGCTTATCGCAGCATGAAGCTAAGAAAATTAAACAATGAGAATATAGAGAGACGTTCAATCATTTCATTACTTAGCTCTGGTAACGAGACAAAGCGCGGCGTTGAGTTGCGTCACTCGACACGCATTGCCACCAGAATTCGGCGGAAAGTGGAAATCGAAAGTGTCTTAATGGGAACGGAGTGACTTAACACTACGCCACAGGTTCAATCTGCCTCCACTTCTATGTGAGAAATAGATTTTTAATATTTTGAAACGTTCATTTTTACGTTCCACCAATGTGGTAGAGACAAGTTCGGATGTTGCACTTTTAATAATAATATTTGATCGTATCATCTTATCGCAACGGAAGTAGGTTACTGCTACAAAAATATTTTTCACATCTTTATTTTTAACATTTTTAAAGTTTTATTCCACACCTAGGAAAGAAAAATATTTATTAAGAAAACGTATAAAAATTTGAACGTAGCAGGATTTGAACCCGCGCCTCTTTGGAAACCGTCCAAGCGCTTTGACCGACTGACCCACGTATGGCTTAGTTAGTCACTTAAAAAAATATTTAAGAAACGACCATTGACTTTATTAAATATTAATGTTTGAGTTATTCTTTTTCAATTGTACATTTTGTGTTTAAACGAATATCCTAAATAAATATCAGTTTCACGTTATATCCCACACACAGCAGGTTAGGCAGAGGGAACCTAGTATTAAGACACTCCGTTCCCCATTTTTCCGTCAAAATCTAGAGGCATTGCGTCTTAAGTGGCGGAAGTCAACGCTACGTTTTGCCTCAATACTGATATATAAGAAATGAAAATAAAAATTTAAATAACCATTACATATCCTCGAGTGGGGATCGAACCCACAACCAATCACGCTTACATGCGCACACTTGTGCCCCCGCACTACGACTGCCCTCAGTACATTATAAAAGATATGCAAAAAAATAAATACCTCGCCATTTTTACAATCGCGTCACCACAACGCGTCATTTATTCACCGCTGCGCCTCGGCCTATACTTAATAGGTGAATATTCACCATTTTGCGACTGGCATTAAGGTAATGATACCTCGGTTCGTTGTAATACTCAGGTAGCTCTACTCAGAGGGTGAATTAAATACTTAATGATTGTTTTGTTTGCTTTAATCTCTATATATAATAAGACAGTAAAAATATTTTGTCTGTACATTTAGTAATTTTGACTGAAATGGATAGAGGGACACTTAAAAAGACTAATAGAAAGCAAAAAGATTTTTTTTGAATTTCTTGTCTGTCTGTCTGTCTGTCTGTCTGTCTGTCTGTCTGTCTGTCTGTCTGTCGACATATTGTTGTCCGCATTTTTCTCTGAAACTACTGAACCGATTTACTTGAAAATTTCA
>JAATLQ010037889.1:0-68228 GCA_013421005.1 Heliconius erato x Heliconius himera | reverse complement strand
AAAAAAAAAAAAAAAAAAATATTATTTGCATTAAAAAAATCCAATTAAAACAATTTTTTACTCAACCATGCACTTGATTATAGAGAAATAATAATAAAACAAGAATTAACGTCATTAATTGGTTAAAACATTAATTTTATTCATTACAATGATTGTGAATATATGGAATATAACTGGCACCAATTTATGAGTTTACCAATTAATTTTCAATGTATAAATGAATGTGAATTACGTAAGTTGTGTGTTACGACCAATATTTGCATTGATTGGTTTATATACATATGTATGTATGTATGTATGTATGTATTTATGTTATGTATATATAAAATGTCAATAGCTCAGTAATAGATATTTGTGAAGTAGAGTATTAGATCATTTGATTAAGTCTATATATTGGGTAAATGAGTATTACCTAGTAATTTATCGCTTAGTTGTTTCCTTCACTTGTTTTCATACTTTTAACTCAAAATAAAAAAAAATCGGATAAGCGCGAATCAGGCCCGTCCACCGAGGGTCCCAATATTGGAGTTCTCGATTTAACAAATATATAATTTTCAGATTTTTTCATGAACTAGTACATGTAGATGCTAGCTGCCAAATTTCATAATTCTAGGTCAACCGGAAATACTCAATTAATTTAGATTCTCTTTATAGTGTCGAAATATGCATTTCGATATCTCCCAGCGTTCCTTAGATATAAGCACTTGACAGACAGACACACAGACGGAGGGATGGTCTGACAACAAAGTGATCTTGTAAGGGTTTCTTTTTTCCTTAAGAGGTACGGAAACCTAAAAATGTTTTCAATTTAAACATTCCTCTAATGGGAATCGAATCCATGACTCTAAAGCGCACTCAAATAAAACCTGCGCTACCACTTTGTGTTAATAGTCGATAAAACTTAATAGCTCTCAAGAATATAACCGTAATATAATGTTCATATGAGTATAATATAATAATATTGTGTATAAATCTTTTATGGAATCTGATATTTACCATCATTTTGGTCTTGCTGTCATCTGATTTACAAAGAAAATCATGAATATAGTAAACCTATTATACGTGATATGTACGTATATATTTAAAACATTTTTTTTTTGTTTCAGATTGCCTTCATCTACAGCTATACAGAGACCCAAAAGATCGATACAAAAAAGGACAAACCAAGGCATCACTATCTCTTCAACACTTTCTCGGCTTCGAATCAGGATTTAATTTGGACAAAGAATCGAATACCATTGCAATAATATGCCAAGATGTAACAGTAGTCCTTGCATTTGAAACAAGGGAAAGACTAATAGCATGGCAAGTGAAAGTTGGTGGGCAGCTCGGTTCTTCAAAGGAATTTCTGGTGATGATTGGCGGTGGTGGGTCAAAAAAGTTACCAGCTGGTCCTGCGAGGCTTCATATCCAAGGAAGAAGATTTGCGCTTACTAATGGAGTTCCACCTCGAGTCCTTGGATTGTGGGAACTAGCTCATTTAAGGTGAGATATAGAGATAGTAAGATATGTAAAAAGGTGAGATATATAGGGACAGAAATTGATGTATTAACTGTTCCGTGAAATTCAGAAAAAGTATGGAAATAACCATAGCCGTTTACATCCAAGCAACAGTAGATGTTTTGCATTACAAAACTAAACCGCACGGTTATTCTGTATAAAATTAGAGTTGTATAAGTAAATAAATAAAGTCGACCATAAAACTCTTGGCTCGAAGTCACAGAACATACATAGTCAATAAAACTCGATCATTTCACGGTCGGATCATAAACGTTCATCTGGTTTATGCAGTCTGGCCGCAGAGCTAATGGCACCAACTTCCGTCGCGGCAGCCATTTTATGTGACACGCCGCCATTTTGTCGACGCCTGATCCGGTTCTCTGGGACTTGGTACTATTGATGTGACTTCTAGCTTAGTTTACAACAATATCACATAAATTTGTTTAGATATTGTTACAAATGTTATGCTAGTTGTTTTAGTAAACATTACTAATAGTTGTATTACATAACTATATAACATAACTACAACGTTAATGGATATTTAGATTTATATTAAAGATAATTAAATAAATGATAAGTGGAAAAATAAATGGGAAATAAAGTCGTGACGTTCGTGGCACGGTGACATATTGTCTAATTATAAACATCACATTTGTGAGTTCGATGGGATGGGAAATGGGAATTCAGGATAGTGAATTTTGTGATAATGTTTACATATCCTTGGGCAGAAAATAGGGTACGCAGTATCTTAACTAGATTCTATCTGCCTTCACTTTCATATGAGGGATACAGCGTGAATGTGAAAAAAAAGACATTACTTCATCAATAACAAAAAAATGTGATGACAAGACAAATGTTGATCAACATTCACATACAGTATGTATATCACTCAATATATAATATATATCACTCAATATTAATGTGCAAGTTCCATATAAAGTACAGAAAGCTGTACTTATTCATTTTATCAGTACGTCGGTTCCTATGACTTGGCAACTTCCGAAGCTGATGCAAATATTTTTAAAATTACGACGTCACGGTTTGTTAGGCGCGTGAGAAATGATCGAGTAATGTGGGTTACGTAGGCTACCAATATCACAATTTTGTGAATAAAATGCTTTCCAGTTACTTCGAGATATCGTATAAAGATATACATATTTGTGGATTAAGGGCGTCGTGGCGCAGGGGTGCATGGATTTGACTGTAACGCAGCGGTTGTGGCTTCGATCCCCACTCTAGGGAATGAATTGTTATTTATTAATATTGTTCTTCGCTCTGGCACCTAAATGGTATTGCCAAATAAAGCGCAGTGTTAGATTGCGCTATTTAATATTCAATATTTCGAAATTGGAAAACGGAGAACACAGTTTCTAGTGTCTGTCTACTCCGTTTAATTCAAAAAAGGGTGAGAAGAATAAAAATCTAGTTAATCTTAGTAAAGACCTAAAGTATAATTTAGTAAATAAAATAGAAATATTCTACTATTACACACCCATTAGTACCAAGAGACAATGTATGAGTTATCAACCGCAACTTTGCATATGCTTTATGCAACTGCATTTCCATTCGTGCTGTAATAAAGTTTACTGGTTAGTTCTATTTTAAATGTTATTTTGGTCTCTTTGCCACATGATACCATCGTGGTACATTTGATATTTGCCTAGATTTTATATCCTAAAAATTATCAGCTTCACGCTGTATCCCACACACAACCGGGTAGGCAGAGGGAACCAAGAGTTAAGACACTCCTTTCCCCACTTTCAGCCGAATTCTGGAGGCATAGCGTGTTGAGTGGCAGAACTCAGCGCCGCGCTTAACCTCGACACCAGAGCGAAGAAATGAAAATATAAATTTAAGTAAATATTTCATCTCCTCGAGTGGGGATCGAACCCACAAAAAGTCGATATTACAGTCATACTTCGTGAAGCTGCGCCACGACTGACCTAAAAAATATTTGTATAAATTTGGATTCGAACAGAGTCTTAAGATACTACGTTCCCTAAACATTCATGTTGATTGGCGAAAATCACCTCCGCGTTTGATCGTGTTTGCAGGGCGGAACCTTTTGTTATCCAGGTACATAAAGAAAACTTAGTGCTAAGATATTAGATACTCTTTGCGGATCTTAATTTAACAATAGTTTCCCTCCGCCTACGCTGCTACTTTATAGGTGAAGTTTAATTAAAATTTTATTAAATTAATTTTAGCCCACTTATATTTCAATAAATTTATAGCAAAATGAAGTTGAGAATTAAACATGCTGAGGTTAACTTCATTACGAATAAATTCCAAATACGAATAATAATTGAATGTTTCAATAACTTTAATGTTTTTCTCGTTTATATATTATTGATAATTTCAGTTAACCATGAGTTGACTGTTCTTAACCACAATACAAATGTAGTTATATATAAATTATAAAATTATATTTATTTAAAAAAAAAATCTTCATGCGAGTGTCGCCGTGCCAAAGAGAAAAATATGCTTATTTTACAATACAATTATATATATATATATATATATATATATATATATATATATATATATATCTTTAATAATATAACGATAGTATATTATATATAGTAAGGAGACGATTCGCTTTATATTTAAAAGACTTACCAAATAACTTTTAGTGACAAATACTCTCCATAATAAAAAACAGAATAATATTTATTTGTATTTTTGAAGGCGATACGGCGTGGTTGAAGGCAGATTTTGTTTCGAGGGAGGTTCGCACTGTGGAAAGGGTGAAGGACTACATATGCTTATAACCGATCAAGCTCAGGATATAACAGACGCTTTTGATCAAGCGGCCCAAGGGAATATCCCGCCCAGAACACCGAGAAGTAGTGGTAAATATTGCTTATTGAAATCTATTGGTGTATAAGAATTATTTACTCTTAAAATATTATAAATATTTATAATTTTCCAATCCCAACTCATACTCATACCGCTTGAATATCGAGAGGTATTTTCGCTCCATATGCTAACCAGGCCTCTAAATCTATTAATCAGTAGACTTCACTTTTGAAATATTATTATTTTTTTAAAGTATATATGTTTAGGGTTATTTGTATATAATTATTCAACAACGAAATAATTGGTTTTGTTTTAGGAACTGACCGCAGGTTCAAATCTCGGCCAAATACTCGTTTGTCTGATTTCAACTCGGGTGATCAATCCTTGCCTGACACTGCAAGCGCTTTATACGAAGAAAACTATTTTGGTGAAGATTGTGGAGAAGTTTCACCATTTTGGCCATCGGCGGAGAGACGAGAGTTTGATGAGAATGAATACAGATCAGCGACTGAAATGGGAGTAAAGCCCCCTTGGAGTGGAGCTGACCATGTTACATTGGAGCGTTGTAATGATTGTTTGACTAAGCTTGGTGGAATGTCTCGATCTTCTACAGTAGCCCTCGCCACTGGAGCTAATTTTAATCCAGCATGGACCATGGAGGCAGTTCCTGAAAGCTTTTCAGATAACTCTTCTAATAGCACTGAATACCTTACACCACAATTAGTGAGAAAAAATGAAGATTGTCATTGTAAAGATAAACCTCCTATTAGACCTCCAAAACCGGCTCATCTAGATCAAAAGAAACCCCCAGCATCTCTACCATCTCAAGTACGCCATTGTAATGTAAATGAAAATGCATGTTCTAATAGTAATACCAAAGTTGGTCCATACGAAAACTACGATGTTCCTAAGACTGCTTATAATGAGGTAAGTATAGTATCTTCTAAGATACTATTTTTTTATTTTTACATTTCTTAAAATATTTTATTAATTTATTCCTCAATTTTGTTTTAGTTGGATAATGCTGATTACTATGATACACCTAAGCGAATCAAGGCAGCTTTAGCAGACGACTTATTTCAAGTTACTAATTCTTCTACACCAGAATCCTTGGTCTTAAAGAAAAAATGTGGTTGTATACTAAAATTCGGATCCAAAAAGAAACCAGTAATTGTAGAATGTAATGAAAGCTTACAATCAGTTGATTGTCCATGTCAAAAAGTTACAAATTGGGCAAATAATTTGATAAGTTTACCATATTGTAAAAGAAATACTAGCAGTGAAAAGATTAGTACAGAAGTCGTTCATACGAAACCTGATGATATGGCAATTTATGCGACAGTAGATGTTTCTAGAAAAACAAATAGACAAAGCACTATTACAGATCAAGATAAATGTCAAACCGATCCTAATGAAATACTATTTACTAATTACCAAAACGTAGAACCAAAAGAAGAAAAAGAGTTTGAGGGACCGTATGCTAATTATGAGAACCTTGAATTTGCTTTGTCTTTGGAATACTATGAAAATGCAAAAGATTTATTAAAGAAAGCGGGTGTTACTCAAGGTGAATTAGATGCACTCAGTGCCAACTTAAATTTAGCATCGAATTCTCTACCGCTTCCCTTGAAACCAAGATCTTGCTTAAAATGTGGTAACTGTAAATCTTCGACCTTACATGACATAAAGACTAAAACCGATGAATATTTGCTCATGGAACCTACGAGGGATACTAAAAATAGCTTAGTGAACAAAACAGGTCCGAATCCAGGTTACACTCCAATGTCCCCCAATCCAAATTGGTCACAAAGCTTAAGACATCCTATGACAAAACTTTACAGACCAGAAATTGAAAAGTCATTTAGCATTCCAACTTTAAATGGAAGTGGTAATTGCGTTCAAAGTTTTGAAACACCTAATAAAGAAGCAATACAAAAGAGATCGAGTTCAGTAGATTCTGCCCGACTTCTTGAAGATTTGAAAGAATTCGATAGCAGTATAGGAAGCCACGCTACATCTTCATCCATGGAAACATTGAGAAATCTAGCGTTAGAAAATAGATTACCATCACCATGTGATAATGATAGGGATTGTTATGATTGCTGCAAATCATCAGGCTCTGAAAATAAAACATCTGAAGAGAGTTCTTCAAAAGATTTGCCACATTTACGAAATAAGCATATGGACAACGCGGCTATCAAAAGGTCATCCAGTGTTCCTTGCAAGGGTGGTAACCGAGATTCATCTAGTTCAAATGACTCTGGAGTGTCGAGCTGTTCACTCAAACATAGTGGTGGTGAATTCCAGGACTTTGAAATGCCATTAACATCAGGTCAGTCAAGATATCAATATATGGTTCATAAAAGATTACGAGGAAACTTATCAGGACCAATACATTCTTCATTGCCGAGGAAATCGAAATCTTCAGATTTATTAAGAGATCAACCAATGCAGATACATAAAACAAATGCTCATGCGAAATCTTCCTCTGCTGAAGCAGAAGTTCCAGTTCTGCCACCGAAACAATTTAAAGGTATTATAAACATTTTCTTTTTACACTCTTACTATAAGCGTAATTTAAATTAAAGTTGGTCATTTTTTGTGAGCATAAAAATTATGTCGATAATTTCATACTTATATAAAAATTGGAAAATTTTAAGCTTATATTAATAAGTTTTTGACGAATTATAGGTGTTTTAGATACGCACAGCACCTCCAGTGGCACATCAGATATGTCAGATTATATCGAAACATTGTCTCTGACGTCTTCACATTCATCATCAGAAGCGCCTAGCGGACCGAGGTATAATTTTTTGTAAAATTTTATTTTAGTTTAGTAGAATAGTTGTAGTAGAATTTTCGGTTTCTTCAATTTTAAATTAAGTTAATTCAATTTGAAATTCATTGCATTAAGAGACTAATGACAGTCTTAATTTTTATTCAATAACAGTTCAGTGAAAATAGACCGTGGTGATATAGGAACACAAGTGTAATTGTAATCGCAATGGTTATGTGTTTGACTCTCACTCAGGGAGTATAATATTAAATATTTTAATTTCTGGTAACGAGGCAAATCGCGCCGTTGAGTTCCGCCACTCAATAGGCAATGATGAATTCGGCCGGAAGTGGGGAACACAAATGTCTCAATGGATAGCAGAGTGTCTTAACACGTAGCTCCTTCTGCCTGCCTTGCTATGTGCTGGATAAAGCGTCAAGCTGAAAAATAAGAAAGATCAGTTCGAGGCAATCTTAAAATTTATTAGTAGCATTTATTTTATATATTGCTCGTTTGTTTAAAATCTACAATCTCATAGTCATAAAATCTTGTGAATAATAATAGAAAAAACGTTATTAAATAACAAAATTTTATTCATTTCAGGATCTGTCGTCAACCAACAAGCACTTTAAGACCGCGATCAGGAAAAGAGTACCACAACATGGACCCAATCATCACCTCCATTTACAAAAATGGAAAAGACCTGGCCAATTACTCCAACCTGCCATAAATATATATATATATATATATATATATATATATATATATATATATATATATATATATATATATATATATATATATATATATATATATATATATATATATATATATATATATATATATATATATATATATATATATATATATATATATATATATATATATATATATATATATATCATAGGAAATAATTTAATTTACAGTTAAAAGATGAAAAATATACGAGTATACTTATTCAGTATATTATGTATGTCTATAGTATTTGTCTCGCTCGCGCGTATATGACTATATATGTTGTATGAGAGAGATAAAAGTAACTGTGTGGCATTATGTACGAATAAAATAATTTGTTTTCAAAATATAAAAGAAAATATTTGATACAATTGATAAGAAGTATTATACATAGAGTAGGGGTATATTTAGATTGATTGTAATTAATATATTTTGTTATTTATATGATTGTTTCGTATTTTTTTATTTGTATGTGATTTTTTCGTTTTTTACAATAAAATATGACGATTTTTTATATTTAAATTTTATTTAATTAAATTTTAATATCGGCCAACTCTATGTATATTACAAAACAAACAAAGGTTGTATTTGAGCCTGTTATGTTTTTTTTATGTTTCTTAACAAAAAAAAAAATTAAATCATTTAAAAACTACAAAATAAAACAGACTACATGAAAACTTATTTTGTGACACATAAGACTGAATTTGCAATTACACAAACATTTTATGTTTATTAAGTTTGTGTTCTAGTCATTATATTTATGTTATTGTATAATAATGAAACACAACAAAATGTATAAATTTGTATAAAGATGATACACAACGACGCATTTAGACGGTAGAGGGAGTGTTTTATACAATATTTATTACATTATACGCCTTGTATATGTAACCCTTTGAGATTTATGAACGAACAGTTTCTATGATATATGTGTGTGTAAAGTTTAAATGGGAAATATTGTTATTTTGCTATAGAAAATGATACTGAGAAAAGCAATGATAAATAAGTGGTATTTTACACTTTGTATGTTGAGTTCGAATCTAGGACTATTTATTATATTAAGTTTTATTTATATATTGTTCTTAGATTTACGTTGTCCTATACATAGCAGGGTAGGCAGATAGAACATGGAAACCTAACCTTGAGACACTTCTGTACCTCACTTTTCGCTGAATACTGGAGGCATTACGTGCTTAGTCGTGAAACTATGTCCCGCTTTTGCCTCATCATTAGAGCAAGGAAATGAGAACATTAAATATATCATTTTCTCGAGTGGGAATCGAACCCATAGCCTGTCACTGTGTTTACAGTCGCAATCTTGTACCATGACTGGCAATCCCTACTACTTACTGCCTAGCTTCTATAACAGAAACAAAACCCTTATAACAAAATACTCGATAAAATTTGTATGTATTTCAATATAAGAAAAAATATAGTTTAAAACAGCATTTAATAATAGTGTTTCCCGTTAAGACTTACATACACTATTTGTATATGAGATTAATAAACTTAAAATGTAAAAATTTTATTGTAGCTACCCTCTTTTTTCTGTTTTTTTTAGTATGTTATATGATGCGTGGGACAATTTTAAAATAGTAATATTTTTTTCTTCATACTTTATCATGCATATAGCAAATTTGCCAAAGAAAATTTAGTATCAAGATATTTTTTGCTTTGAGCATTATTATTTAGGACATTAGTGTGTAGAGAAGTGGAACTCTACGCCGTACTGTGCATTGCCACGATTGGGAGTCGAACTCACGACATTGTGTTTACGGTCAAATGCTGTCACTGAATATTTTATATTCGTATTGAAAAATGATGATATATAAAAATATTTAATTTGTAGGTTTTGAACCTTCGACTCTGACAGAATAAACAATCAAATTATACACTTCGTATTCTTATGATATAAAAAAGTTATGATTTTATAACACTATGAGTTAATTTTGAAAAATTAATTATTAATTTCATAAAAAAAAGAGCATAATATCTTTAGAGGCAAATCATTTTAATTCCCACGCTTCATTTAACGTAAAATAAGTAGAACGCCTTTTTATTGAACTAATTCTACAGTTACAAAGTTATAATTGAGCGATAACAGTTTTTTTTTGTTTTTTTTTTCTTGTTCATTAAAAAGGCGAAACTTTGAGCGAAACTATAAAATAATGTTACCTACATATCTATAGTGATTTCGCTAGTATATTACCCAACCGTATCCTAACGTTACCTTTGTATACCTACATATAAATAAACATAATAAAATATAGTTATTTGTAAACAATTATATGTTTTATTTATAGCCTGTATTTTTATTAATAAGTTTTTTTTCAAATACTATGAATTTCGCTGTTTATGAAAACTAGAAATATTATTCAAATCCTAGTAGGATTTGATAATATTTTTTGTTTAGTATATTACAAGTAAGTTAAATTTTGATAGAAAAAAATGCTTGTAGAACTAGCTAGGAAATGAAAATAAAATGTAATCAGTAGAATCGGAATCGAACCCACAACCGTTGCTTTTAAAGTTAAATGTTCGAAAACCATGACTGATTAAAGGATTTCTCCTAAATTTTAGATTAAACCTTGAAAATTTACAACTTGGGCTTAAATGCCTTGCTACAGACTCTACATACTACGTAGAGCGTTTTACCAGTAGAGTAACCGTATCTAACTTAGGGTTACAAACGCTATCAGACTAACGGAGGCTGTGAATCAGAGATTTATCTCGTCTGCGGGTAGCTGCTGCGTGCGACTATGGATATATTGGTATGGTTGGGTAGATTTCTATTAGAATTTTATTGGTGTTGTAATATATGAAATAACAAAAAGTAATAACATTTTTGTATTAGTACTAGTGTTAAGATACTCCGTTCCCCACTTTCTGCCAATTTTCGCCATTTTCTTGTGCTTTAGATTTACAGGCACACTTTGTGCCCCTGCGCCACGACTGACCTCGATAATGGTTCATATGGTCTAGTATTTTTATTTTTCTTCAAAAAAATAACAAAATTTTTTGGAACCTGGAAACCTACTGTTAAAGGACACTCTCGTTCTCGTTAAAACACTTTTATTCTCCACTTTCCGCTAAATTCTGGAGGCATTGTTTGTTGAGTGGCAAGACTCAACGTCGCGCCTTGTCACTTTACCTATGGTACCAAGGAAATGAAAATAATAAATATTTAACTTCCTCGAATGGGAATCGAATCCACAATCTATTACGTTTATAGTAAAACGCTTGTGCTCCTGCGCCATGAATGGCCTCTAAAAAATTATAAAAAAAATAATTAGCAGGTTATTATGAAAACTAAAAGTTTAAATTCAAAAATCAGAGCAAACTCCCGACTCCAGTGTTCCCTACAAAAGAAACTTTTGAACTAAAACAATAATCGTTTCGTTTTTATTCGGTCGGAGCGAGGAATAATTATAATATTAATACAATGTAAATGAAAAGGATTGTGAGCGTTAAGTATTATAGAGGTTTTAAAACTCAAGAACTTTGTTACAAAATGGAGGCCATACTTGCATAGTGGCACTACATCTTACTGTAAACGTGATGGTTGTGGATTTGATTTGACTTGTCGGAAATATTTATTGTGGTTTCTTCGCTCTTTAAGCAAGACATAAATCATTTATTGAATTTTTCAAACAAGTAACGAGATAAAGCGTAGCGTAGACTTAAATATTTGTCATGCTTTGTCTCGCATATAGTAGAATAGACAAAACGAAACTAGTGTTACAAAACTTCATTCTCAAATCGTTATCAAAATTCGAGAAATTGCGTATTGAGTAGCGGAACACAACGCCGCATTTTGCCTTATTTTAATGCAGGATTTAAAATAATTTAGTTGCACCGAGTGCACGATGCCACTCGAACTCACTGCCACGGCGTTCACAGTCAGGTGTTCCACTGCACCTAGATGTCCCAAAGGCACATTCCAATACAATAATCAGCCATCCTTCCTTCATTAATATGCATCATCTAGGTCTTGTTGTCTTAATACATGAAATACAAACACTAGGTGTAAAGAAACGAAATCTAGATCAGTTAGATAACCTAAGATTGAAAATAAATATTGTTAATCGTGATTATACAGTCGCTGTGTCGTGGTAGGGCAATATATGACTATAAGCGTGAAGAATGTAGGTTCAATTCCCGTTTAGGGGATTCTCTCATTTAATTATTTCTAATTTATTCTTATGATAACAAGACAAAACATCGAAGAAGAAGAAAAGATGTCGAAAATTGTCTTAGTGTCTTAACGCTTCTCTCTATAATCTAGTGTTCTTCTTGTCTGTTTTTCTTTGCCTAAATTTCTATATGGTACACAGCGTGAATCTAAAAAGTTACACATTATACAACATGAAAACTATAATCTTCACTAGAAGAACTGAGTGACTGATCACTAGTAATAATTTCAATATTTCTTCAGAAAAATAATTTAGAATTCCTTGTAAATAGTAAAATTTATAATCGAAGACTCAAATTATTATTACGATAAACTCAATACTTTCAAAGAATCTGTATGTACATACTTAATGTAATAATTGCCATAATATCAACTGGCGCTATTCGAAGTATTTCTATCAAAGCTTAATCGGGCAACTTGCTGGTGGAAGTTTGGACTAGTTAGGATCTTAACGATTTATGTAGATCATTTTGAAATGGTTTTTTTTTATTTCCTCGCTTTGGTAACAAGATAAGGCGCAGCGTTCCGCCACTCGAAAGCAAACTCCGGCGGTGAACAATGATTTCTAATTCAATAAATTAAATAAAATTTAATTACTTTTCTAATGTTAGCAGAAATTGAGCTTTTTTTTATTATTTCTTAACACTACAGTCACTTGGTCCGTACCCTTTTGAAATTTATTATTATATCTAATTTCCTTATCATATATATTAATTACATTATTGTTTACACACAATTAATACCTATAATAAGAAAATGTTATTTTTAACTATACATTATTTTACAAAATTAAAAAAAAAAATGCAATTGAGCTTATAACCATTGTCTTTAAAGTCAGACTCTATTCCACTGTGCCACAGCAGCTTCGATCTTACATATTTATTACAGATTGGTCGAGAAGATATTTCAATTAGTGGAAGTGAATCAATTAGTCGATACAAACTTAGTAACTTTATGATCGTTAGTAGATTTTGATACGATGATAGGCATCGAGTTATGGACAGCTTAAATCAATATCGATTACCTACATTCCCCACTGTGGTTAAAGAAGTGGGGAACATAAGTGCCTTCTTAATAGGAAGGAGTGTCTGAACACTAGGTTCCCGCTGCCTACTCTAAAACGATGGAGTGAAGGGAGAGCACTAGGAGATTTTGGCAAAATTCTTAGGAGAACAGGATTTTACACTTCTACTCGTTTTATCATAAGTCATGTTAGTATCTGAGATATTAATTAGTATTAAATTGGCATTGTAAGTTTAAACGTTTACAATATATTTACTTCTTATCATTTTATCTTAGTCAACAGCTAATTATTAACTGAATTTGAATGTACAGGTGTTCTTTAATTTTACAGGCACATTGTATATCTTTGCGTTACACTTTAATCGTGGCTGTGGCTTCAATTCCTTTCGATAGAGAAAAATATGAATTTCGATATTAAATTACGCTACTGAACTTGTGGGCGGATATTTGGCAATATTTTTATACCATCCTTACCTTATTTATCGATGAATGTAAAGTGAAAAAATATTAAGAAACAGACTTATTTCTGCAAATATGCACAACACAAATACACATATTTTATACACTCACCAAAATATTTATAATTGTAAAGATAATTAGTTTATAATAAATGTACATTAAGACTTGTAACTTGCGTATTATAATAACACTTGTTTTTATCATCCCCCGTGGGAGACGGCACTGTTTCTCTTTATCACGGGCTATTTTGTAACCCACCTAAGAGGACAGTACCTCAACCAATTATTGTATACTATATAAGTGTTTAAATAAAATTATTACTATAATTATTATTATGTGCAGGATACACATGATGCTAAAAATCCTATACATCAATTCATCTCCAATAGAAATTCTCTTTATTAGTCTCTTTGCCTCATTTTAATTATTATTCGGGCTCAAAATTCAAGTTCCAATAATAAAAGGGTGAGAATGTGTAATACATGAACCTATACCGCTTATACAAACCTTTATCCATCCAAAGGCTAAAAGTCAACATTTTTGATTAGAAATCGTAGGATTTTATTCCCTAAGCAACAAGTAGATAAGGCGCCATATTTTGTGCCATCAGCAATTTAAAATGGACCCTCGAATGTATTCTCATATTAGACTGGTGTATATATATTATATCGTGTGTCATATTCATTGCTGGTTTAATATATCATATAGTAGGCAGAGGGAACCTAGTGTTAAGACACTACGTTCCCCACTTTTTGCCGAATTCTGGAGACTAATAGATGAAATATTTTCATACCCCCACTCGAGGAGATGAAAATATTTCATCTCCTCGAGTGGGGATCGAACCCACAACTGGTCGGTTTTACAGTCACACCTCGTGCCGCTGCGCCACGACTGGCCTGGTGGTGGCTGGTTTAATAATATTTTGTTATGTTCTGAGTGTAAACGTGATGGTTGTACGTTCGATTACAACTTGGGGGAAAGTATTATTTTCATATCCTCGCTCCAGTAATAAGATTAAGAGCCACGATGATCTCCGCTTCTCAACACTCAAAGTCACAAAAATTGAGTGTAAAGTGAATACTGTATTACTTAACATTGGGTTAATTTTGCCTACTTTATTATATGCGGGATACAGCGTGAAGTTAACAATAAGTTATATTTATTGTAAAGATGATAGTCTTGTCTGTTTTTTATCTGATGGTTTTCTATAAGATCAAGGCTGTATGGAATAAAAACAAATGTCTACAATACAAATACTAAGTAGAGTACAGACGTGTATGTATATGTATTTATAAACATACATTAACAACTTAAATATCGAAACATTTTCAAAATCCACTCTAACGTAGTTCACAGACTATTTTTCAAAAAAAAGCAATGTAAATTTTGCCCATTCGCTCCTACCTAAAGACACCTCGGGGCACGGCCACCCTCGTCCAGTGCGGTACATTAAAATTCATTTTTACCAAAGTCACATTACCAGGCTACTCCTCAGGGCAGTCCAGCTTTTGATGGAGGTTGAAGGGACGGGAATACGTTTTAGATAATCTGGTACAATATTTAAATTATATTTTTTGTATGCATTGGTACTGTGTATGTTGTTTTATTCAGTGTTTTTTTGTACTTTTGCTTTCAATTGGTGGTCCAATGGAAATTTCTAGGTGTTGTCAGTGAATTATTGTTAAAGAAACGGTTAAAGTGATATACTTGTAGCCTTCATTGATTGTAGTTGATGCGATAGCGTATTCAAACCAAACCAACAAGACTACAGTTTTATACTATTAGTATAGACAGTTTGATTACTTTATTTTGATATCTATTATATTTTCTACTATGAATGTTAAAAATATATAGGGATTAGTCTCCTTCTGATATAAGAAATTTTATGTGTTATTGAAGAACCCTAAAGTACCTTTAAAAAAAACATAAAAAAATATCATAGCTGGATTTCAATTTACACTTCTTGAGAATCGTAGTGCTTGTTACATTTAATTTATGTTGATAGCAATTTCAATTCGATGGAAAGAATGGAACGAGAGAATCTTAATAGAGAGTATTAGGTTAAGTTCCCTCCGCCTACTCTACCATGGGCGGCATACATCGTAAAGCTAAAAAAATATAATATCAGTAGAGAGACATTTGCATCTTAACTTGACAAGTACGTATGGTTTAGTGAACAGAGCGATAGGGCAGTGTACAACATTTACAGGTTCAAATCCCGCTCCTTTAAGAATATTATACGTTTCTTAAAAATATATTTCATTTTAAATTGTACCGGTGCTTTTAACTTCTTAAAAAGAAATTTAAAAAATCTATATTATTAAGATTAGAAGATAATTACCAACTGACCGCTTTGCAACAACACAACTTTTTACACAATTTTTTTTTAAATATTCATTTTACGCATAAAATGAATATTTTCAAAACAATTTCTAACACCTAATAAGGTACTTTTACGAATAAACTGGAAAGTCCCCATTGCACAGAATCGACTCGGCTTTTAATAAAAGACAATTAAAAGTTTTTAATTTCGCCGAACGTTCTGAATTCATTATTTCTTAGCTCGAGAAAAAAATATATATTGAAGATTACCTCAGTTTCGTTATTAAGTGACCTATATTATATTATTTGAAGTAAAGAAATATAAGTAAGATTTATTTACTTCAGCATTGAGTTCAATTTGGACGAGAATATCTTTTAGGAAACCATCGCGGGGTGGAACAGCATATCACTGTAAGCGGGAAGCGGTTGTGGATTCGATTCTCACTGAAGGAATTGATAGATTCGGCATCTATTGTGGGAAACAAGTTCATGATTTCTTGGAAAAATACATATTTTCAGCTTTTGCGTTGAGTTTCGCCACTCAACACGCAATGCCTCCAGAATTAGAATCGACGTCGCAGTGACTTACCATTGCGTTCCCTCCGCCCATCCTTGCAGAACTTATAATACCCCATAGAGTCATACCTATCAATCCACTTCCTCTATAAAGTTAAGATCTTTCCTTTACATATTAAAGTTAATAAAACTTTGATATTATTAACCGATGATGCTGACCCCATCACCAAAGCGAACGACCCCAAATATGTAGGTAGAGCTACACACAACCACAGTCACACACACTACACACACCGTCCCCGCCGGTGGAGACGAGGTCTCAGTTTTTTTGTGGCCCAATCGCGCCTCGGCGCGAGAGGAGCCTGCAACTAAAAATCCAAAATGGAATCAAGAGCCCTACCTGGTAGGCCTAGCTCGGACCGAACGAAGCAAAGTCCTCCACTACAAACGGTGTACGCAAGTCGCTGTCCGAGTCTCAATAGAGACGCCCTTGCGACACTGTGATACCTTTCACGGTAACCAAACCAAGGTCAGAGCTCTTCTAGCTCGGCCTCCCAAAGTCCGGTGACGCTGTAGAGGCCAGTAGGGCCAACAGCATACTGCTCTTTCGAAAAAGGTAAAAAGGTAACAATATTATAAAAAAAAGTAATTCGGCGAAATTCAACGCTTTGTCTTGTTGCCAGTGTGAAACGAATTTATTCCCCAAGTGAAATTCGAACCTTCAAACGTAACGTTTACCACTATGCCACGACGGCCTAACATAAAATTAAAGGCGTCATATCAAAAACTATAATACATATTTCAACAAGTTCAAGAGCAAATGTTCAAAGCAACTAAGTTACTACATACAACCTGCAGTCAGTCTCAGTAGTCAGTAGGCAAAGTTGTGAGAGGAAAGTTGGGACTTTATACGCGAGTACTAGACCATCTGTCAAAGAGGTAACGACGATTATTTGGTAAACTTTTCTTATGTACACTTGGTCACGAAAGCTCGTTTTTGAGCTTTGTTTATTTAATTTTTTTAAGTTTCATGATGTATCCTGCACATTGCAGGTTGGGCATAGGGGAATGTAGTGTTAAGACACTCTGACCCTATTGTGATAATTTCGTCCAATTGAGGCCAGTCGTGGAGCAGGGCAAGGTATTTATTCACCTGTGCGCCTGCGTCATCATGGTCTCTATATATTTTTTTGCATATTATTATTATTATTTTATAAGCTTCAGTGACGGAACTCAGCGCCGCGGTTGCCTCGACACCAGAGCAAAGAAATGGAAATATAAATGTAAATGAATATTTCATTTCCTCAAGTGGGGATTGAACCCACAACCAGTCGAATTTACAGTCACATTTTCTTTTCTATGACATTTTAATAAATTAGAATTTTTCACTCGACTGTACCATAAAACGATCAAGTAAGTGGAAAGTGGAGGGCGAGTGCTAAGTGTGGAGGGCGCAGGGCGTTATAAATCAGGCGCCAGCGATAATGCACTTTGACTGCCATTTGACTAATTACAAAGCAATTTGATGATTGAAATTTGAATTTGATAATTGAATGCTGAAGAATTTTATTTTTATTTCCAAAAATTGTAAACGCGGTTGTGCGGCGTTGAGTTCCGCCACTTAACGTGCAATGCTTTCGCAATTCGGAGGAAAGTAGGTATTAAACACTCCTTTAGTTATTGTGGATCGATGGATGTAAATATAAGATGTAACCAATTCACGTTTCACGCTGTAACTAACTCCCCACTCTACTCATTAAAATATTTGAATAAAATTATCTAAATAATAATTTTAATATAATAAGTTTTTTGATTTTCACGATTATTACACATTTTAAATGAAACTATTTTAATCGGATTAATCGCGTATATTTTGTACTTTTATACATTTTTGGAAACCCGACGTTTCGAACACTTTGCAGTAGTCCGTGGTCACGGGTAGACTGAGGTGGCATTCGTCTTAATTGCCTCGCGTACTGCCCTGGATTCCTGCAGAATGAGCTGATAGTATCTTGCCCTCTGGTATGGTGAGTTTGAGACTTCAATGATTTTATGAGTGGGTCCCAGGTGGTAGAAAGTTTCCAGCCATCCTGTCTATTGAAATTAGGATGTTTTTGTATTTCAATAGCCTCGCGGATCATTCTAGGAATGTATCTGTTTTCCTTAGCGAGGATTTGGGGTTTATCAAACCTAATGTAGTGGCTAGGTTTATCCACAGTATGCTCACACACAGCTGACTTCGATACATGCCCATTCTTGACATCAGAGATGTGTTCCTTCACTCTAACACCGATGCTTCTCTTTGTTTGACCGATGTATGATAAGCCACAGTCGAGTTGTGGGAATGTAATATAGAAATCATTAGTTGAAAATACTCAATTATCGCTAGAACAGCCAGCGACTCCAAGTAGGCACGATTCTACTACCAGTTCAGTAAGGAACCTCAGTGCTGAGAAGAACTGGCGGAAGAAACTCAGCAGCAGAATCCGACACTACTAAAGCAATTCGCTTATACTAAATATGTTAGCACCAGTGACGCCCGGCTATGTATCTATAAAATAGCATCGCATACCTATCCATCATACACCAAGTGTTAACGTTGACGCACCGCAAGGCACCGCGAAACTATCTAAGTATAATATATATTATATAAAAATTAAATGCCATTGCAATTCACTGGGCCAAGCACATTAGTACCAGCGAGGCCAAGCAGCAGTCGGTTGTGACTATAATATTATATTAGTTAATAGTAAAACAGGGTCAATGAACTCCGACAATCGTACAAATAATCTATAATTAATATTTTGTTACTGTCTCGTAACGATATTCGTTATAATATGTAACTAAATATATTGACAGATTACTTTTATTGTAGGACTTTAAATAGACTCATATTATATAATATTTATAAATTGTAAATACGTATTTTGATATAATAGTTTTATATCATACTAGAGGGCGCGCGCGGCTTCGCCCGCTTATTAGGAGTGAATTCTAAAAAAACCACGAAACACGTGTTCAATAAAATATGTTTAACAGTCTGAAATTAAATTTTTATAAAAATCGGTGGCAATTTAATGATTTTTCCATATAAACTTTCAACCCCTTATTTGAACCCTTAGAGGGTGAATTCTTAAAAACCATGAAATACGTGTTCAATGAAATATTTTTAAGAGTCTGAATTTCAAATATTATAAAAATCGGTGCAGATTAAATTTTTTTTCCATACAAACTTTCAACCCCTATTTCATCCCTTTAGGGTTAAAATTTTTCAAATTCCCTTCTTAGTGGATGTCCAGAATATGAAAATAAACATCTGCCCAAATTTCACGTTTCTACCATCAGCGGTTACGGCTCTGCGTGCGTCTTACCTCAGTCAGTCAGCACAAGTCCTTTTATATATATAGATTATAAAAGATACTATTAATTTTATATTTCCTTTTATAGCAGCACGTTAAATATTTACTAATATATATAGACATTACATTTATAAGTAATTCACCAAATCTATTTAACTCTCATTTCACATACACGCATCTAACAACACAATTCACATACACGCATCTAACAACACAATTCACATACACGCATCTAACGAAGATGGCGGCAGGCATTCTGCGTACTTTAATATAATTGTAATTTTACATACCTCATAAAAACATCTTCATGTATTTATTTCCATTTACTAAATACATAACATTTATCTCTGGATATTGACATTATATGCATTAATATTAGTCTTCTTTGTTTTAATAATAATCTATTAAAAACTTACCGACGAAGTATTCCAAAACAAACGATCGTAAATAGTGAAAGCACTTATAACTTATCTCATTAGCCTCGAATACTTATATCACAATAGAAGATATAATCTCACATGCTTTTTAAATATTAAATATAACTAAATATATATTAATTATAAATTGAAACTTCTCTAAACATTTTTAACATCCATCGTTCACCAGACGCGTCCGCCATCTCTTCTTTCCTTTTCCTTGACTTTGACGTGGACAGTAGCTTATTCAGCCAACATGATATTTTACAATAATTAAAATATTAATTATGTTATAATATTATTTATTTTAAATTATAATACACAATGATTACTTAAAATTATTAAATTATTTTTAATAAATATATATTATATCTGCGTGTTTTATCTCCGGTATATTACGTCACTTTAATATTACTTGTGAACGAAACGCGTAATTAAGGAACTGTACTAAATTATTTTTTATAAGACTGTATTTATCGTAAGTTATAAATTAAGTAAATTATATTTATATATTTTTTTATAATTTTTTTTAATTAATTATATTATTTACCTATACATTTTAGTTTTGGTATGGATAATGCATCCAACGCTAAAGCGGGATAAATTTCGCATATGCTATAGTATAGTAGGCATAGGAGGAAGTCAATATTTTATCAATCACAGCGGGGAAAAAAAAAATTCAATACCCCACAATTTCGATACGAACCCACAACAAACACAGGAATTAAAAACACATGTTTTCCCATTGCTCTAGGACGTTCTCACAATTACATTTATTTAGCTTCACGCTACATACTAGGGTAGGTTGAGAAACATTAATTTAAAGTGAAATAAACATTTTTTACTGTTTTTTTTAAGTTAAAATAAAAAGCACAATCTTGACCTATTCAAGAGTCAGGAGCGATGTCGAGATTCCGCTAACGAACGTAACTCGATTGTCATACATTGTAGCCAATCCGGGCAGAGCGTGGCGTTGAATACTGCAAATACCTTCTGGATGTTAAAATATTGAACCATTTTTATAACATTTTGTAGTTCAAAAAATATCTCGGAAATATTATTATTATAGAGGTATATTATTCTGTCTGATAGCAGTGTTAAGTATCGCACTTACGCAATATCTCAAAATAGAGTGGAAAATTGAAAACGGAGTGTTTAATAAAATTTTCTTCATTGTAGTCTTGAGGCCGCCGAAACTCAGTAGGACAGTACTGGTTGTGTTTGATCGCCACTTGGAAAAATAATTTTATTTTATTCATTTTCATTTCTCTGTCTTGGTACACTAAGCGCGGCGTTAAGCTTCGTCACTCTAAACGCAATGTACAGTAGGAAGAAAGAACCTAGTGGCTAGATTCTCTGCCCCCCCATTTTCTGGAAACTACGTGTTGAGTGGCAGAACTCGACGTTGCACTTCCTCCTTAATGCCGCACTGCGTATTATTCATATATTATATTACAACTGCACATAATAACAAAAAAAACTACCTCAAGTAGAATAGTAGAGAAAAACAAACAATTTACTAATTGTGAGTTCTTTGTAGAGCATTGTACATACACATACTAAAGTAACTGGTATTTTATAATGAATTATATGAATATTTAAGTTAATCTTCCGCTTCTACCACAATTTTTTAAATACATAGTAACACATAAAAATAAAAAGGCCGTCGTGGAGCAATGGAACAACTTCTCATTGAAAATACGACAGTTGAAAGTTCTAATCTCGCTCAAGAAAATAATATTAAAATAATTTTAAATTTCATTTTCATTTCTAGTACGCAACAGGACAGGACGCAACTTTCAGTTTGTGATAGGGGTCATTATGGAGCAGGGGCACAAGCGTGCAGCTGTAAACGCGACGGTTGTGGATTCGATATTTATTAAAAGGAATGATTTTTTTTATATTTCCATTTCTACGCTTTGGTAACGAGACAAAGTGCGGCGTTGTATTTCGCTTCTAAACACGTAACCCCTTAATAATATGGTGGAAAGTGAAAAATGGAAGTATCTTAACACAGAACGGAGTATCTTAACACTAGGTTACCAGGTTCACTTAGTGAGGAACAGTGTCTTAACAGTATATTCCCTTTGCCTAACCTGAAAGCAGGATAATACGAGAATAAGCAGGAAAATGCTTCGTTTAAAATAAAGAAGAATTCTTATACTAAATTTATGTTTCATTATCATATATTTCCGTTTATCTATTGAGATATATAGAGCAAGCGCCGCTCCTCCGCCGCCCCTATTTTATTTATGTATCAAATTCCAACAACATAATCTAAGACGCTGCACTAAATCACTGCGAATTTAATTTACGCGTCGCACTAAAGAGTCGGATTATTGAAATGTATTGCTGTTATATCTATTATACTATACTATAGTATATTGGGGAAGCTATTTGGTTTTTTTAAATCAGCTTCACGCTGTATCCCGCGCACAGCAGGGTAGGCAGAGGGAACCTAGTGTTAAGACACTTCGTTCCCCACTTTCTGTTGGATTCTGGAGGCAATGCGTGTTGAGTGGCAGAACACAACGCCGCGCTTAACCTCGACACCAGAGCGAAGAAATGGAAATATACATTTAGATAATTATTTCATCTCCTCGAGTGGGGATCGAACTCCACCAGTCGGTTCTACAGTCATACCTTGTGAGTCTGCGCTACGACTGGCCTCGATTTGTTTTTTTTTGTTTGCATTTTGATTTTGTAGTGTTCTTCTTCTTCTTTTACATGGAAGAAGAAGAAGTCCCGGCTTTTAATGCCAGGGTCTGCTTTCCGACTCAAGATACTCCACTTTTGTACATTTCTTCATTCTTCAATATTTATGATTTTAGTTTTAGTAGAGTAAATTATTGATAAATATTGAGACCGTCATGGCGCTTTAGTATAGCGTCTGCCTGTAAACGCGACGGTGGTGGGTTCGATTACCAATCGGGGTAGTGAGCAATTTTTATTTTCCTCAAAGTGAAAAAGTGGTTTGAGTTCTGTTTATCAGTACTCAATGTTTAAAAAAAATGCACTGAATGTGAGGAATGGAGTAAGATGAGGAACCTAGTGTTTTTACACTCCATTATCATCCCAAACATCGAGACGTCACTTGTTAAATAGCGGAACCTAACACCGCGCTTAATATACCAGAAAGGGGCAGCGAGACAAACAAATGAAAATAAATTTAATCATTCCCACGAAGGAAAATCGAACTCACAACCATCGCATTTACAGAGATCTTTGCCGCTGCACCACAAAGCAATGGCTTTACGTTTTAATTAGTTTATTAGTATAAAAAAGTATTTATTTTCATCAGACCGATATTTCTTTAGATATTGAAACATAAATCACATCTAAACAAAATATAAGTGTGACTCGCCGCATTCATCACTGCCAGCGAGACACATCGGCTGCATATACAACACCACACCGCCGCTATTCTTTAGAGGATACTAACCATTTGTCTATCGTGGTTATCAAGATTTTGACATTACAAGGATGTATGGATGGAATGGAATAGTTTGTCAATTGGTGCATTGTTTTTGGCAGATGTAAGTTATAAGAAAGAGCGGAGCTTAATGCTGTTTTGTTATCTAGTGCTAAGATACGCCGTTCTCCAATATTCGCTCCGTTTTAGATAGGTAGCGTGTTGAGTGGTGGTTATCAATGTTGAGTTTTATGTATCAGAGCGCACAAAGTCCTCAAGTGGGAACCAACCCCACAATCTTCTCTAATACGGTCACGCGCTGTCCGACTACACCACGACGGCCTCAAACTAGCTGTTTTCACACTTAATTATTTATATATTATATTACAAATAATAATGATTACTTTATTATTGACTGATTGACTGACAGACAATGTACAGTCAAAAGTAAATGGCGTAGAACGCTGAAATTTAACATTTAGCAGTGGTCCTTGGTTATAGAATGTAGAGGAGTAATAAGAGACGATTTGCAAAAATTCTAAGAGAAACGAAAAGAAAATATTTTACATTTCATGTTTCATGCTAACATAATTGCGGGTCACACCTAGCTTTTTAGCATCAGACTATATTGCACATATATCAGAATACACAGAGGAAACATGGGAACCTAGAAGATACTCCCATTAAGACACTTCCGTTTCCCACTCTCCGTCGAATTCTGTTTGCATTGCGGAAATGAAAATATTAAATATTGAATTTTCTTGCCAGAAACGACCTCGATAATCTAGTAAATTATATTATTTCAATCTTTTATTAAAAGAAGCCCAAGCCAACTCTCAAACAGCGATCATTCTAAGACCTCGTTAGAACTAATTAATGGATCTAGAATTAGACTTACATTCTTGGAAGCTTTGATTTACTTAGTTTATATGTTCAATTTAGTTCTATTTGCCCAAGTTCTTAGTACAGAAGGTATTTTAGAAAGTCTCATTAACCTGGTTCAATTATTATTAGGTTTACGCTGTTTTTCGAAAATAGAAGGAATAGAGAGAATTGTGTCAAAACACTCATTCCGCTTTGAGTGTGTAACTGAATTTTGCGATTTGCATTTTACCAGAGCAAGAAAATAAAAAATAATTGATTTTCCCCTAGTGGAAATTGGACCCACAACCGTCGCGCTTACAGAGAGACGCTATGCCACTGAGTTCCACATGGACTTAAACTAAAAGATGTTCGAACCGTAATATTCAAAGAATAAAAAAAAAATCAAATCAAATCAGCTTCACGCTGTATCCCGCACACAGCAGGGTAGGCAGAGGGAACCTAGTGTTAAGATACTCCGTTCCCCACTTTCTGCCGAAATCTGAAGGCATTGCGTGTTGAGTGGCAGAACTCAACGCCGCGCTTAACCTCGACACCAGAGCGACGAAATGTAAATATAAATTTAAGTAAATATCATCATCTCATCGAATGGGGATCGAGCCCACAACCAGTCGGTTTTACATTCACACCTTGTGCCGCTGCGCCACGACTGGCCTCAAAATTCGTAGAATATTATACATAAACTAACAACATAAAACTATAAATACATCACTGTTCAATTCACTCGAGGGAATGATATTTTTTGAAGTAAATAATAATCGTTTATATCAAAGAGCTCAAAAATGTTTTGAAACAAATTTTAGTGAAGAAAAAGTAGTGATCTTTATTAGATTTTTGTTACGTAAGTGCGACGTTAAGTTCCGCCGTATAATATGGGACTCTGCACGATTGTAATTATTAATTACCCAATTGTTGATTAAATCTAAATTAATAATTAATATATTTGTACTAATTAACTTTTTTAATTATTCAATAAATTTATAAAACTCGAAAGGCAGATCTGTCGAAAAGAGCCACCCAATTAAGAGAAAAAAATATTGAAACATAATAATAAAGTATATATATTTTATACCATTATCCATATTTCAGAGGTGGAATTAAGGCATAAAATATTTTTAATAATATCTCGAAAAGTTAATGTAAATAAATAAATATTATTGTTTCTCTTGGATAATAAAAGTGTAATATTGTATGTAGTACGTACTATCTGTAATTCTATTTTATTTTTTAATAAAAAAAAATCATTCTATGCAATCTTATATTCTGCGTTTATATTGTCATTTCGACCTGAGTAGGGAAACTCTAATATATCGAATATTAAAATTACCAATATTCCTCACCGCCACTGAAGACACGCGCTTGAACACGATGGCGATGTGTTTACAATTTATACATATATAAAATTCGACTGATTCCTGTTCAGATAATACTTTAATAATAGCTTTTTCCCCGCCTCATTTAAAAAGAACGGTGTTAAACTGCGCCATTCAATACGCAATAACTGGATATTTGCGCGATAAGCGATGAACAGAATTTCTTACAGTTACAGTAGTACAGTTATAAATGAAAATAAAAGGCCAGTCGTAGCGCATGAGCACAAGCGTATGACTGTAAACGCGATAGATTTTAAGTTCGATTTCCACTCAAGAAAAGAAATTTTCAGTACTTTCATTTCGCTGATAACGACGCAAAGCGCGGCGTTGAGTTCCGCTACTCAATACGAATATCTCCAAGAATCAATGAAAAGAGTATAACCGAAGTGACTTGAGGGGATCGGAATGTCTAACACTAGGTCCTCATGCTCCCTCTACAAAAGCGTGAAGAACAAAAAAAATGAAAAAAAAAACCATAAAGCTCATTCAGAACCTGTACCTATCGCGTTTAGTCGTCTTATCTACGCCACAACGACCTCATCGAGTTACTTCATTTCTTGAATGTTTTACATAAGTTTGTTACAAGCTCCCACTCGCTGGAACAAAGACTTCGCAAATTCGTAATGGAAAGTTTCATAAGACGCTTAAAGAATTAAATAGAGAATACTTTTTCAGTACTAAATTAAAATAAGTTTTGGTTCAGATTTTCTAAACTTGGAACAGACTTACTTGTTTGTGTTGTTGGAGGCATCTGTTCCCGCCCACGTATTCTCGTGTCTGAAACCTAACTGACTTCACGCGGTATCCCGCAAATAGTTGGTAGAGGGAGCCTAGTGTTAAAACATTCCGTTTTTGATGCATTATCCAATTTTCGTGTTAAGTGGCGGCACTCAACACCACGCCAACGGCACCAGACCGAGGAAATGTAAATAATTATTATTTTCACCAAGTGAGGTTCAAACCCACAACTGTTGCGTTTACAGTCAAATACGCGCTGCTGCACTACGACGCTTCAAAAAAAACCTTGACTATCTAAATTATTTTATTTTATATAGACTCATGCTGTATCCCGCACGTAGCAGGGTAGGCAGAAGGAACATAAGAAACCTAGTGACAAAGACACTCCGTTCTCCATTAAGGCATACCGTGCCCCACTTACCGCCAAAATCCGGAGGAATTCTGTGTTGAATGGCGGAATTCAACGCCTGCGCTTTGCCCTGTCACCACACCGGGGAAATTGAGAATATAAAATATGTCATTCCCCGAGTGGGAGTCGAACTCACAACTGATGCACTTATAGTCAGCACGCTTGTGCCCCTGCGCCACGAAAACCTTAATATTATCATCTGATGATCTAAATTGGTATCAAATACGCCATTCGAAAAATAGAGAAAGTTGTGACATTGTCTCTGCTTACAACATACGATATAAAAGATGTAAAAACATATTAAAGATAAAAAAATACACAGAAATTATATAAAATTATACTCTGCATTTGGCGTCATAATCACTAGGGTTGATTTATTAAAATTTCATGCCATACATTATTGAAATACGCCCTACATTAATGGAACACACAATGCATTATGAGTAAATTCTTCATACTTCACGCTTCTATTATATTGCAGCGTATTGTTTTAGTATATCATTTATATTACGTAGGCAATACTAGCTAGGCTCGCGGCGCTGAGTTCCGCCACTCAATACGCATTATCTCCAAAAGAGTAGTGTGTGGGAATAGAAGTGTCTTAACATTAGATTCTCTCTGCCTACTTTGTTATATTCAGGATAAAGAGTGAAGATATTTAATTTAATACGAACTGCATCTCACTGTACCCTCACATACTTTAGACATTTTTATTTCCACGGTAGGCAGACGGAGCCTAGTGTTAAGACACTCCGTTCCCTACTTTGGAGGCAATGTGTGATGTGTGCGGAAACTCAATACCACGTTTCGCTTCGAAACCAGAGGGAACAAACGAAGATATTAAATATTACATATCCTCGAATGAGAATTGAACCCACAATCTCTCGCTCGTACAGACACACGCTTGTGCTCCAGCGCCACGACTTCTTGAGAGCAAACAGCAACCACGATAACCTTGAAAAGCTCATGGTGACAGGCAAACTTGAAGGCAAAAGAACGAGGGTTGCAACCCACAACCACAATACTCAGAGGCAATTTAGAGCCAGCGTGAGCAAAAACAAAATAATAATTACAGTTTATAATGGCCCTCGAAGCACCGCGCCCATTGAGCCGCCGCGGTCACTCATCGAGACAGTCAACAAATTGACAAAGGACGCATAAAAGGATGAAATTACCAAATTTTTCGGTCTCATCGCTTTGTATAATACAAAAATACCCTTTTTTCAAGCACTTTTGACTTCAAAATGGCTTTTGTTAGTGTGTAATTCTTTTGAGTACAAACATTTTTTGGGTTTATATTAAAATTATTTAATATAAACCCAAAAAATGTTTGTAATTAAACTGTATCTCGCATATAAGAGCATAGGTAGAGGAATCTAGTGTTACGATAGCTCATTATTTTTAAATTTTCATGTAAAATGCGGCAAAAACTATATACATATATATATATATATACGCAATCTTAACAAAAATGGTGTTGATAGATGAACGGGGGGATGGATAACAAGGTGGTCCTATAAGGGTTAAGTTTTTGAAATATGAAAAAAATATATCGCTCATTTGACGCAACGATCACGATCACGCAAGAGATCTTTTTTAAAAGTTAAATATCAATGTATGCAGAAAGACTATTTACAAATTCGCATTGTGTCTCCTGAAATATTTTAAAAAGTGTAAATACGTATTTTTTGCACCTAGTGAGTGATATGTATATCCATTTAGTACAATACATACTAATAATACTTGTACTTCTATTTACAGAAAAATATGGTCCTAATCCTTTGGCTAAGATAGTATTTGTATTTTCTATCGAAATTTATATATAAGCTAGAAGTTTTATTTCTTCTGCCTGCAGTTTTAATAAAATCTTACATAAAGCAGAGACGCTCACAAGATCAATTTCTATAATAACTATTGTTATGAAGAAGAAATCACCTTTTCAAGTCCTTTACAAACATAAAGGTTATTTGTTTGATCGATATCCGATAAAATATGTACTCGACGCTTCAAGTGTCAACAAAGTTGGCCAATCTTTCTGTTATTAACGAAATTGTCAACGGAATTTGGACTTTATGTCTAAGACGTTAAAACTTTTGTAGTTCAGCAGGGAAATGGCACAACGAGCCTCTTTAATATTTCAGTTCAGGACTTCGATATATGGGAAATATTTATTGTTCGATGTTGAACGAAGAATAATTTGAATGTTTCATTTTCGCTAACGCAACCTGTCGAAGTAGGTAAGTGCGATTTATTTTCTTATGTTAGTAAAATATATGAACAAATTTCAAAACTATTTGCCTAATAGCTTTCATAATTTATTATAGTATCGGAAAATTGTATACTCCTTTCTTACCGTTTGACGTAAAAATCCTTTGTGTAATTTTCTGCGTACCTTTAAAAATTGCTATGATTTCGTCACAAAACAGTTTAAGTTCATCTTTACTTTTCAAATAGGTACGCGCGAATTGACTAGACCCAAGATCGTAGTTTATACTGTATTTGACTCCACTAATATAATGTGCAATCAAGTTGCCACCAACCATTCACAGCGTTGTTTATATCCATAACCAATTTTAATATTAAGTCCTTTACCAGCATTAAATATATAGCAACCCAGCCAAATTCCGAAGCTCTACAAACCACAAAAGGTGGTATAGCGTGACAGCCATTGTTCATAGCAGGGTTACACAAATTACGTTGATTGCACAAATGTTTGTGCAACCTGAGAGCAGAGTCAACATGACAACGACGCGTCCAATGGAGATACTCGAAGCTCAAACAGTATAAAAGATTGGAATGGAAAGAGCAGCTGTGGTTTTTTATGTTTAGAGTGATTTCTTACGCATCTTACGTATTTTGCGTAGAGGTTAGTGATGTGCTACGTTCTACTTTTACTATTATTTACTGTTAATTTAAATGTCTTCTTAGAGGGAACTTTATATTAGGCCACTTCGTTCCGCACTTTCCACCTAATTTTCAAGACATTGCGTGTTCAGTCAAGGAACGCTGCGCTTTGTCCTGTTACCAGAGTAGATAAATGTAGATAATACATTTTTCCGAGTGGAAATCGAATCCGTAACCGTTACGTTTACAGCCATTCGCTATGCCGCTACGCCATAGCGGTCTCGTAAACTTATAGTTTAATATGAATAGCAAAATAATTGAAATTTCAATCTTTCACATTCAGTGTGGAAAAAAACTATTTCACAGTTACTGAAGCACACATAGGGACAGGAACGAACGCAAATTTTAAGAGGCTCTAGTGTAGAATACACTTGGATAAAAAAGTCCCAGGCACTGCTCTGAGCTCCTCACCCTGCAGCGCAATGGACACCTACACGGTGAATCCACGAAATGCTAAATAACTTCTTCACTGCTTACTCGATTTGTTTATATAAAAAAATGAAAGATTTAACATTTCCCTTTCCCAGGTTCCCTCTGCCTACCCTGCTATGTGCGGGATACAGCCTGAAGCTAATTTTTAAATGAAATAATTGGATATATGCTAATGTGAACAAACCTGTAGTCAGATACTGACGCATAGAACTAAGCGGCTTTAATAGCAAAAGCTTTAGATTTGCCAGGATCTATTGAATGTAATCAAAAGGGCTTAAAAGGTCACTCGCTAGTTCAAAGGGTTAAATTATATTTCTTTACTTTAATTACTTGTTTTTGTAGGCTAAATCAAAATCAAATCAAATCAGCTTCACGCTATCCCGCACATAGCAGGGTAGGCAGAGGGAACCTTATGTTAAGACATTCCGTTCCCCACTTTCTGCCGAATTCTGGAGGCATTGCGTGTTGAGTGTAGGCTAAAAAAGATAAAATTTCGTTTTGAAAAATCCTTCCGTTGCAAATTTTGAAAAGTCGCACCTAAGCGCGACTTTTAGAGGATTATTACTTTATTATTATTACTTGCTTTAGGCAATTGAGTTAACAGCCACACGCGCCTTTACTAACGGCCTCTTCTTGATTGTTAAAATATAATAAAATGAAATGCTATTTGATCGTCATATTTTATTAATTATTTCAGACTATATTTTAGTTTCACGCAAGTATTTTATTTAACAAGTCAAAGTTGTATAGAGTCTATCACAAATGTGAAATCTCTCAAGATATTGTTTGAAGTACAAACTTTGTGCTCGTCAAAGAAAGTCAAGTTAGTTCTTTCTTCATAGCATAGAAGTTAAATAATAAGTAATTACTAAAGTACTTGTTTCAAAAGTTACATCGACTTGTATATTAAGACTAGTGGCCGCCCGCAACTTCGTTTACGTGAATTTTATGAACCCTTACAACACTTATTTATTTATTTTTTTAAGTTAGGCAAGTTAGTGTCAGGACACTGTGTTCTGTGCTTTATAACCAAGATACGAGAGGCCGTGTGTCTTTTTGTCTTATCAAAGCAGGGCTCTGGGTTTAAATTAAGACGATTTAAAAAAGATACAAGCGTGCCTTTGTAAATGCGATGATTGTGGGTTCAATTCCCACTCGGGGCAATAAAATGTTTAATAGTTTTATATTCTTGCTCTCGTAACGAGACAAAGCAAGGTGTTGAGTTTCGCCACTCAACACTCAATGAATCAAGAATTCGGCGGAAAAAGCTTTATTTTTATTCTATGTAATAAACTAAAGATGCCAAATATTTTAAATATGAATTAATTAGGAACAAAAAGGAAGCAAAACGTTTCCTAATAAAATTGGTACACTTTTATAAGGTAAAAATATCCAAACCAAAGTGGCAATATATAGAAGTAGGCGTTTATTGCACTTGCTACCATTTGCCTTGTGACCGTTCAACGTAATGAATATTGCTGTTTCTTAATAAGGAGCTTGTTGTTGTGGCGCAGTTGTGAATTGCTTGAATTTGATGATGAGTGTGGGTTCTATTTTTAAGGAAGGTAATTATTAATGGTAATTTCTTTCTAGAGTGTCATAGTGTGTGGTTTAGCGTTTATTTCCGAATGTAAAATCATAGGAGGAGCAGCCGTGGAGCAATGGTATGTCTGACTGTAAGCATGACAATTGCATGTTGAATGCCAGAACCAAAAATCACTTACTTTTGATACCTGAGCAACAAAATTAAAATATTTATTTCCTCAGACTGGAAATCAAACCCACAACCGTCGCGATTACAGACGATCCGTGAGTGCAAGAGAGTTAGCGAAGAATTAGAATTAAATCTACTAATAAAGCTGTAATAAAGAAGCTTGAGACGCTTTTAACCCTCCCGTCAAGTGAGGGCATCGTGAGGTAGCGTTTTCGATCCTCGCCTAATGACTTCAGTGACGTAGATAGATTAGTAACGTTGTACTACACGTGTGCTTTGTGATTACTCCTTTGTTATTCTTTTAGCTTCACGCTGTATCCCGAAAATAGCAGGGTACGCAGAGAGAACCTGAAACCAATCGTGACACAGGCTGTGGGCTCGACAACTACTTCGGGAAATTAAATATTATATTTAATATTTTCACTTTCTCTCTTTGGTAACAAGGCAAAGCGCAGCGTTGAGTTCCGTCAGTCAACCTGTAATACCTCCAGAGTTCGACGAAAGACGGAGTAGGTAACGGAAGTGTCTTAATAGGAACGGAGTGTCCTAACACAAGGTTTCTAGATCCCCTCCGCCTACTTTGTAGCGGGATAGTGCGTGAGCTTAAAAAATAGATAGATTAAAAATAAAATATAGCTAAATACTACAATGTTTAAAAAATATTTAAAATATAGCTAATTGTATATATTTTTTTAAAGGAAACAAGACCTCAATCTCTTTTTTCGTAAGTAAGTTGCTACTACGATTCAGATGGCCATCATAATAATTTATCCTGTGACATACTTATCGTAGAACACTTTTCTATGCATAAACCCTTCTTGAATGAGTTACTAAAATATATATCAAATATACAAAGTTATTCACGTATTCCATATATATTCAGGTAGCAATGTGCTCGTTGCTAGAATTGTAGAAGTAATACTGACAGTTCTAATTTTAGTGGATGTTTATAAAACATAAGTTTAAATGTAATAATTATTATAAGGTTCTATCAATTTTCCATAACAAGAACTGGATATATGGAATAATAATATGGAAATGGAAATTTATTAATACACTTGTCTTTGCTTGAGACAAAATGGCAAAATGAACAGAAAATATTTTTAGAATATAATATTGTATTATGACACTTATACAATACGAGATCTAATTTTTTTAAGATGTATTTATAGTCATTATCTTATTACAGAAAACTAATATATTAGCATTTCTTTATATCTCAACACTAACTCTCCCTGACATTAATCCCAGCTACTACCAGGGTTTCTCAACACAAACTCTCTCATTCACAAACGTTTACCGCTTCTCCGCTCCCGCTTCCTCTCATAACTTACAAATCAGTTATCAAAAGTCAAACGCTGACATTCACATGTTATAAGGCCGTGTTACTTCAAAACCTCACATAGCGATTACCGAATTACATAAGATCTTACAAAATTATACACAGTAAGGTATCTTCTAGTGGGTTGTAATGCCGCGGCCGCAATCGCCCGGGACCATCTACCCAGCTTATCCTCAATCCCGGTCTCTAATCTCACAAATTACACTCACGTTCGCAGAGTGACGTCACTCGGCCTGGTGGCGACTTATCGAATTAAAACTTAACTACTTAAGGTAGTCTGTTTTATCGTTTTTCTTGCTTCTGGATTGTGGTGGCCTTTTCTGAAGTGCTTGTTGCTGGGGTTTGTCTAATTGATGATTGTTAAATGGATTGTTTGAATTGAAATTGTATAACAAATTTAAAATAAATATAAAACAGCTTCACGCTGTATCCCGCACACAGTAGGGTAGGCAGAGGGAACCTTAAGACACTCCGTTTCCCACTTTCTGCCGAATTCTGGAGGCATTGCGTGTTGAGTGGCAGAATTCAACGCCGCGCTTTGCCTCGACACCGGAGCGAAGAAATGACAATATAAATTTAAGTAAATATTTCATCAAGATAAATAAAAAATATTTTTTTGTCAAAATAGTAAACATTCTTAAGGTGAACACACAAAGGTACACCTGCCATGTTCTTTATTATATTGACATTTAAGTCATTAAATTAAATTAGCTTCACGCTGTATCCTGCACACAGCAGGGTAGGCAGAGGGAACCTAGTGTTAAGACACTCCGTTCTCCACTTTCTGCCGAATTCTGGAGGCATTGCGTGTTGAGTGGCAGAACTCAACGCCGCGCTTAACCTCGACACCAGAGCGAAGAAATGGAAATATAAATTTAAGTAAATATTTCATCTCCTCGAGTGGGGATCGAACCCACAACCAGTCGGTTTTGCAGTCACACCTCGTGCCGCTGCGCTACGACCGGCCTCAATTTAAGTCGCCACGTTCAAATTCCGCTAAGCTAAGAATTTTCATATCAATTCAATATAATAAATAGATTAAACCCAAACAAAAGAATAAACTACACACAAAAAACAACACAATCACGCATCGATAATATTTGGCTTAAGATATACCGTCTACAAAATACAATGTACATAACTATTACAATCCTTTTAAATTATTTCAATTGAATTTCAAACTTATAGTTGTAAATATAAGGTATACTATACATTACGTTTGATTCGAGCAATATTTGGTGAAAAGTGACGGCTTTTGACATGGGTATGGTCATGTGATATATCTAGTTGTTGTATAATATTTACTTTTTTAAATTGCCTTTTTATTTTTTTTTAACTGATGAGTGATTTTAAAATCAAGACTTTTGCAGCTTGCACTCTGATGGAAGGGTGGGTAGAGGGAGTTGAGGGAACCTTGAGTTAAGACACTTAACTGGCCAGAGCGATGAAATGAAAAAAATTAATTCTTCCAAGTGGTGATGAAACCAATAATTTTAACGCTATAGCAACTTTCAAACTGAAACTAAAGTACGGAGTGAAGTCACCAGATGATTATGGAATGTCACCAGATTTTTACTGCCAATAAGCAAAATATTCAAAAAAACAAAATTAATATTTTTTTGTCTAACAACTATAGTGATTTAAACTGTTATTATTGTTATTTTATATAGACTAAATGTCTTTAATTGGAAAAACATTTAGTCTATATAAATAGATCCCGATGTAATTTGGCCATGTTATAATGTTTCTTCTGTTGACACTCCTAAGTAAATAAATAAATAAACAAACGTTCTTATTTTCACAAAGTTTTAGTTGTTTTAAAATATATGCAACAAAATTTACAGTTATCCGATTCTCCATTTCTTTGTAATAAAAAAGAATACGCTGAATGCTTTGTGTAGGACTAGTCTTTCCTAAAAAAAAAAGATATCTTAAAATTATCTCTATCTTTATCTTTATAAAGATAGAGATAATTTTAAACAATAAACATTACTCCAAATGATGATTATGAAATCACCCGTTATAGTTACAGGTATAACACGAGAAATTTACAATATTAATATTTTAAAAAATATACAATGTTAAATATTTGCTGAATATATGCTTCCATGGTCTTAGTCTCACATCCTTCAGTTTGTTCAGGACGTTTATCCCTTGTCACTCAATTTACATTCGCGTTTGATCCCGAATAACTCAAGTTAAATATATCTTGTTTATTTTATAAGCCATGTAGCGTTGGACTCGTTTTTGTTTAAATTTTAAGGGCAAATGTGCATACTGAATTTGTGCTTGCGCCACTTTTATATAGAAGTACTAAAGTACTATATCGACATACGGGCTTCAGTTTGCTAGTACTGTATACAAAAAAAAATTGAAGCCCATATGTCGATTAAATTTAAAATATATTCAAAATTTTAATATAATATATACAAACATTAGATGCATTGACTCATTTGAATATATTATACTACTATTATACACTTGGAATATAAGACTTTATTTTGTAATCTATATACACCGAGGTTCATATTCTTACCAGAGCGAGGAAATAAAATTTATTTATTCCTCTGAGTGGAAATCGAACTCACAATCGTCATGCTAAGAATCAGACTCTGCCGCTACACAGACTGCAGACCACAGCGGCTTCATAAAGAAAAATAAAATTTAATATAACCATTAATCCAAGCGATGATTGAACACCCGATTGTCGAGGTACACTCGGTTTCCAACTGCATCACAATAACATCTTAAAATTCTTTTAGTACTGCCTCTACAAGTCCACTACAGTTTCTTAACCACTTCTCAAATTCTTTGCGTTCGTCTTTACATCGTCTTTACATTTGAAACAGTCCCTTACACCTCGAGACGCACCTAATGCGTTGAAACCATTAAAAACTCGGTATCTAAAGGCTTTGTCGTAAAATACTGTATACGTGATATATAATAGGATGGCTTTTTGAAGGGAGTAATTAAAGGCAACCCTTGAAATTTGGGTGAGTTAGAAAGATTTATATTTTGTGTAAATACAAAATTGCAATATACATATTATGTTGGAACTTTTAAAGAAACAAAAAATCAGCTTCACGCTGTATCCCGCACACTGCAGGGTAGGCAGAGGGAACCTAGTGTTAAGACACTCCGTTCCCCACTTTCTGCCGAATTCTGGAGGCATTGCGTGTTGAGTGGCAGAACTCAACGCCGCGCTCGTCCTCGACACCAGAGTGGAGAAATGGTAATATAAATTTAAGTAAATATTTCATCTCCTCGTGTGGGGATCGAACCCACAACCAGTATCAGTTTGAAGTCGCAAATTATTATTTTTTTCTTTTCTTTATAAATACACTTGGATATAAGGAATTTTAAGTAACTAGCGAAATACCAATATTAACGCCTCGCTACGTTTGAATGGAGCTTTTGCTTGTAGGAACTCAGTATAAGGAATTCTAATATATTTCTTTTGGATTTTTTCAAACAAGTAATTAGAATTAACAGTCGAGTGGTTAATGTATTTAAGTTTATCCTTGTTATATTTTTTATCAATTAAAGAATACTAAAAAAAACAATAGTTTGATATGGAGCCGATTTATTCTTAAATGGTGAAGCCGTGAATTCTGTTGATTCTACGATATTTCCCGGTATCACCATTGACTCCAAATTATAGCGGGATTAACTCATATTGATGACTTGCTAACAACATAAATAAGTTGTAACAAGCGTATAAGAATTTCCATGTAGCTCGATGAGAACGTATGGCTTAGCTGATCAGACCGCTTGGACGGTTCCAAAGAGGCGCGCATTCAAATCCCGCTACGTTAAATTTTTTATACGAATTAATATACTATTGACAGTGGTACCTCAGTACTTTCTTAAAAATATTATGTATGTTGAGAAAAATATTCATTATTCTACCAAAATCAGTGACGTATATAATATTAATATTAAAAATAGGCTTAAACTTTGCGCGCTTGTTATTCGATTGTACATAGAGTCCATGATTATTATTGTAGAATATTGGGCACGTTTTTACAATAGGACTAATAAAAAAAACATCCGAAAATGTATCACAATTTAAAAAAAGTTATGAAAAGATGTTTATGTAATAATATTATTACCAAATTAAAATCAGTTTCACGCTGTATCCGGCACACAACAGGGTAGGCAGAGGGAACCTCGTGTAAAGACACTCCGTTCCTCACTTTCCACCGAATTCTGGAGGCATTGCGTGCTAAGTGACGGAACTCTTTTACAGTCACACTTTGTGCCTCTGCGCCACGAACCGGCCTCAAACAAATTAATTATTTAATAAATTATAACACGCCTCGGGTATTAAATTCTCGTTTCAGTATTTGTCAAAGGTCACTAATTTATATGTTAGTGACCTCTATTTACTGATTTGCATTTATGTGCAAATCAGTAAATAATTGACATAAAATAAGTCCCGTTGAGTTTCTTTCGTCGGTTCTTGTCAGGTATGTAACTTTAATCAAATATTTGATTTTCAAAAAATGCTAGTAGTGTAAATTGTTACTTTGAATGTTTTATTTTGATTTTGAAGAAAGAATGAAATTATAATATTTACTAGCGACACGCAGACGGATTCGCCGGCTTGAACTATACAATTATTTATTTAATATTCGTGGTTTAATAATTTTATCATTTTAAACACAGTATTCATATATAGAAAACTAGAATTTCACATAATTTATTAAAACTATTATTATGTACCAATTTTGACAATTAGATTATATGGATTTATTTCTTTTATAATAACTCAGGGCAAAAGTATTTTCGTATTTTGAATGTATTAGATATTAGTAATCAAACCTCTTTGGCTGTACTGAATGTAAATGGCTGGTTTTATTATACCGTTAAATGTGACATTCTGAAGATGCAATAAATAAAAACAAAACAAGTTTCCGCCATTTTTCGATTGTTTGTCAAGCAAGACAAAGGAACGTATGTAACGAAGACATTCGGTACATTTTAAAGTTTTATCTATACATATAAAAGGACATGTACCTGACTCACTGAGGTAAGACGCACGCACAGACGTAATCGCTGTGCGTAGAAACGTAGAATTTGGACAGATGTTTATTTTCGTAATCTGGACACCCACTAAGAAGAGATTTTGATTTTTTTTTCCCTAAAAGGATGGAAATAGGGGTTGAAAATTTGTATGACTTTTTTTTAAATCGGCGCCGATTTTTATAAAATTTGAAATACAGACTCTTTAAAATATTTCATTTAACACCAATTTCATGTTTTTTTTTAATTCATCCCCTAAGAGTTCAAATAAGGGGATGAAATTTTATATGGAAAAATCTTTAAATCGCCACCGATTTTAATAAAAAAATATTTTTAACAGTTTGTTAAAAATATTTTATTGAATACGTGTTTCGTGATTTTTCTAGAATTCACCCCTAAGGGTGCAAATAAGTAGGTGAAGCTGCGCGCGCCCACTAGTTATAAAAAAAAAAATTTTAACAAAAAATAACTGACTTCAAACAACGAACTAAAAAGTAAAAAATAATTTTACATAAAGTTAAACGTACTTTGATTTTGTTAAGGAAAAATAATAAAAAAAATATTTTATAATTTTGAATTCGGTGTCAAGCTAATGCTACAACAACCTTATTACAATATCAAATTACTAAGCCTGTTTGCTTTACTTGGCTTACCAGAGGTTCACTCTGGACCCCCTGTCACAGATAAAATCAGTGTCATCTTTGAGAAAGTGGAGCAAGATCGACATATTAGTATCTGAAGGACTGGATGTTGATTATAAAACAGTTTAACGTTATTTACGAAAGTCTGAGTACAAGAAAAAAAATTAACATTTGGGTACCACATGATCTCACTGAGAGTAACCTAATGCAATGTGTTTCCATTTGCGATTCTTTGTTGAAACGTAAAAATTTCGAACCATTTCTTAAACAGTTGATTACGGGTGATGAAAAATGTATGACTTACGATAAGAATATTCGAAAAAGATCATGGTCGAAGCATGGACAAGCCCCACAGACCGTGGCAAAGCCCGGCCTGACTCGGAACAAACTGATGCTATGTGTATGGGGGGATTAGAGAGAAATCGTCCTCTTTTGCCACCGGGTAAAACTATCGATTCTGACCTCTACTGCTACTACTAAAACCAGCTTCACGCAGTATCCCGCAGATGGCTAGGTAGGCAGAGGGAATCTAGTGTCAAGACACTTCGTTCCCCATTTTCCGCCGAATTCTGGAGGCATTACTAGTTGAGTCGCGGAACTCAACATCGCGCTTTGCCTCGAAGAGCAGAGCGAAGGAATGAAAATATAAATTTAAATATTTTATTTCAGGGATCAAACCCACGACCAGTTGATTTAACAAAATAAAATAGTGGAAACTACATGTAAATCGGCTAAGCAGTTTCTAACATTAGCGTGCACCAGTGCACAGAGAAACAGACAAACAAACAAAAAAAATTAAATATCGTTTTGGGTTCTATTACATTTATAAATGCCCCCAACAGCAGACTAAACACATATCTTCCATGTACAGACAGATCAGTTTTAATTTTACTATAATGTTTAGATTTCATGATTTCAATATTCATCGTAAATGTTCAAATACCGTTTTATGTGTCTATAATATTTAATACAAGCTAGAAATACTAGCACTACTACCAGATTTTTTAAAGTTTTAATCCTGTGTCGCAGTATGCAGAGTGGAGGCGTAATATCCGGCCGGCTGGTACACATCCAATGCGGTCTAATTGTTGTTGGAAACGAAGGAAGTCGGGATCTATACAGCTATAGATATCATGTAACTTTAATAATAGAGTCTAAGATTGTGTATTTATAGAGAATTTTGGTTGTATTTAAATAGTCCAAGAAAATATTGTATATAAATCATCATAATATGATATGGCCCAGGATCCCAGGGCCCCCAAACCTACGTAATTTTAGCACAGCTGAAACTTTGAGGATTATTAGGAGGAGGATATGTTACTATGTGCAGGATATAGCGTGAAGCTAAAACAAAAAAAACAGATAAATATATTGAAGTAGTCTAAATATAAGATATGTAAATACAAAAACCAAAACATTATCAACCAATCTCATCATTTACCTCATTATCATATAATCCCCATATCTATATCTAAACAACGGAGCCCCGATCTCAAATCACTTGTAGCAAAGGGATAGAAAAGTTTATTACTCCCCTATTGGGGATCATCAGCATTCGCGTCACAGAGAGGACGTGATGTGTGACGAAGTTGAAAACGATTTGGGATCGTGCCTTTGAGATTCAAACACTCTACGGAATATAAATTTATGCTTTTTTTTCTAGTCTGAATTTTGTCTATCCCTTGTGGTGAGAGTCTGCCTGTTAACGCAATGGTTGTGGGTTCGATACTCAATCGAAGAAATGATTATGTTTCATTTATATTCATTTTCCTAAAAGATGAAACAAAATTAAAGCCCACCAGTCAACATGCAAAGTAATGAAACTTCGTCGGAATGTGTGCTGCTATATAGGAAAAAACATGAAGTTTTAAACTTAATTTTAAATTCTAATATTGAAATATATTTTCTCTGTCATTTTCACGCAAATCAAAGAAGCAATGAAGACAATCCAGCATTAAGTCACTCTGGTCTTCGTTCTCTACTTTTTCCCAATGACTTACCATATTTTAATTTGGAACGTAAAATTTAATTTCAATCTAACATTGAATACACAACCATTCCGCTCAGATATTCACGTTCAAAAAAACATAGCTATACTATATAATAAAAACCGATAAATCGACAATAATATCCTAAATTTCATCGTTTAACAACCGCCAATTAATTATTCCAGCACCCGCAATGTGATGTAGAACAAAACTATCAAAAATTAAGTACCGAATTGGATAAACCGATAAATAATTCCATTAAAGCCGGCGTACAGTAGACATGATTTTAAAACAATATTTTAATTTTCCAGACGCGACTTTATAACCGTATTATTGATACTAATAACACCACAAAACTATATTAACTAAGGGAATTTCGCTTTTATGTTTAATGGTTTAAAGGTTATTTTGGTAAGGCATATTTTGGATTTTTTGATCAAATATCTATATTGTATATCGGGTCCGTTTTTAAAGAGCAAACTGAATTGCCTCGATACGGTTGAACGATAGTAAAAATAATAAATCTCCCGCACTGGAATTTTGTTCGGTAATTCGGTGATAAAACTGTTGTGTGCTTGTTGTCTTTAGGAAATTAAAGTTTTTGATCGATAACAATTGTTGATCTTTCATTTGAGTTTGTCCTTTAGTTACTATCAAATGCATGCGAAAGTGTAGCATTAAGTTTTTTTTTCGTTTTTTCATAGCATATTGTGGAAATTACACGATATATCCATACTGTATGACGTTACGCCTGATAATACATCCATGTTTAAATTCATACTAAATACAAGCTGAATTATTACTGAATTAAACTCCACAAAAATCGAAATTTAAACTAGATTGAAATCTTCAATAGAACTGATTTTGTACGTACCGCTTTGTTTTGACGAATTCGAAATATATTAGACGAGGTCCCTCCAACAGCTTAGAGGCGATCCACTTAGGCCTGACGTCAAAGACTTTTGTGTTGTTTATCGCAGCATCAAAGCCCTTTAGTGTAGTTACGTAAGCCGATTTGAAGATAAAATTATTAAGAACGTACTTCACTAATCTCTAATTGGAAGTTGGACAATTAAAATTGTCTTTGAGAGATAATTAATTTTAGGAGATATAGTTCTGATGATGAAGAAACTGGGAATTTTACTGATTAAGCGAGAAGCTGCTAAATTATTATATAAGAATTTATATTGCAGTCCTCAGGATAGTAAATACGGTTGTAGGTTCGATTTGAACCCGGGGGAATGAATTTCGCTACTCAATTCGCAATGTATAGAAAATTAGGGGAAAAGGCGCCAATCTAAATACCTTAACCCTACAAAGATAGTCTATGTCAAATTTACATCCGCATCCGTTTTATAAATATTGCTCTCTCTTTGTAAATATCGCAAATCCATCTTTGTATCGCTAGAAGCTTTCATAAGGCGTATGTATCATTAAGAAAAGTATCACCGATTTTGAAATATAACGTCTATGTGAGTCAAAATGACGCATGTCATATTTTTACGTACGTAAAAATATGACTATCTTTCTAGGGTTAACATTATCTTCCCTCTGTCTGTCCTGCTATATGCAGGTTAAAATGTGAAGCAAACATAAAAAAAAACCATACAAAATTTGAATCCACACTAAATTAAAATTTACATATCTACGACTGTGCCAACATCAATTAAATATAAGTAAGTACCTAAATGTGGATACTACGACGAAAATTAATTACAACCGCGGCCCCAGCACTAATGGTCCTACTTCTGCTTCCCGCTGAATATGATTCCGGGTATTTTTCCGGCTGACCTAAACTTTCGCCGCGTTACCGACTTACTTAACCTGTTTACTGAAATTAATTAAAATGAAAATCAGCTTCACGCTGTATTCCGCACACAGCAGGGTAGGCAGAGGGAACCTAGTGTTAAGACACTCCGTTCCCCACTTTCTGTCGAATTCTGGAGACATTGCGTGTTGAGTGGCAGAACTCAACGCCGCGCTTAACCTCGACACCAGAGCGAAGAAATGGAAATATAAATTTAAGTAAATATTTCATCTCCTCGAGTGGGGATCGAACCCACTACCAGTCGGATTTACTGTCACACTTCGTGCCTCTGCGCCACGACTGGCCTCAATTAAGTTATAAATTACTATGAATGAAGCGTTTTTATTAATTCAATTAATTATTGTGTATAATACTATAGAGCTGTCGTAAATCATGGCGCTGGGGCACAAGCGTTCGCTGAGTGGCAATCGAACCTGTAACCATTGGACTCGAAAATAGACGCTTAGCCGTATTGAAACCATTATCGTAATGTATGATTGCCTTTTTATTGACAAGCTATTTAAAAAAAATAATTTAAACCAGTAGTTGCCGAGTTGAGTGTGTTCCACCAAACATACTCTTCAGGCTTGTAAAATTAGTGTAGAAATATTATACATAGAACATTTTGCTCAATAAATTCCAACGTACTACCACCGTCCATCCAAACAAAACCAAATTTAACCAAAAAACCCAAAAAAAGTATTTAAAAAAAACCCTAAAAGTAATGAATGCACTTTCAAAACGAAATTGGCTAAAAACGTAATCCTGAGCTTAGCAGTTAGCGCCGCGCCCTCATCGATCAATTTGAGAGATTCACTACGGCCAGTTGAGAAGAGCTGGGATTCGAAGCCATCTATCACAATCGTGGTTTTCTATTTTTGCTGATACAAGTTGGATGTGTGAAATGTTTAGTCATATCGCGGAAAAGGATGATGTTATATTTATGGAAAATTTTTGAATTTTTTAAATAAAAATTTGAATAAATTTGATGATCGACAACAGAGGGGAGTGTCTACTGACTGTGCGTGTGTATCTGTATGTCTTTCTGTGTCATTGTAACTCCTGAGTGGATTAGATATTTTTTTTCTTCTAAACATATGACTATTTCCCTCTGCCTACCCTGCTGTATGCGGGATACAGCGTGAAGCTGATTTATTTTATTTTATGACTTAATTGAGAGTGTTTTTAGCCGAATCAAAGGAATATATTTAGCCATTTCAAAATTATCTGCTATTTTCTAGTTTATGAACCTTTGTAAGCAAATTCCACTGGTCTGGTCGATACTACATTTAGGAAATACGGAATCGATTGGAGCGGTGGAAGTTACCAGTAACAGGAAATGGAAATTACCCTGCCATGTCGGAATCAAACCTACAACATCACTGAAACGCTGCGCCACGAAGACTTCAAAAACTCTAATTATAAAACATTATTCTTTTCAAATACCAATTCAAATTACATACAATCATTTAAAAATACATCAAACGTACACGACGGGGGGTTCTTAATTAATATTATCGTTACGTCCAAACTCGCTCAGCTAAACGCCGCCGTATGTATTACAAAGGGGCGAGAAGAAGACGTGTGGCTGGAATTTAATTACGTCTCTGTTGTTCGCGGCGCAATTAGCTCTAATAAGGCCTGTCTTTGTTCGAACTCAGTGGATTCGGCGCGATTGTTGGCAAAAATGTGATATTTTACCATGCATTGGATGTGGAAGTGAAATGTATGTATGTATGTACGTACGTACTCTTGTAATGGATGGTTTTGGTAGTGACGTTTTTGAGCGTATAATTTAATTGAAGCGATTATTATGGAAGGGTTAGTTTAGTGAGCTTACTTTTACTATATTTTTAACAACATCCTTACAGAATTATATTTGTAGTTAATTTCATAAACAATGACTGCATACACCAACAAACTTATGTTTGTCAACTTCTATAAGCAGTATCCAACTGTTGACCTACAATTGAGTAAAATACATTATTTTGACAATTAAACCGTAATTTTTTACTTTGGATTAATTTCAAAAAAGGAAAACCATTAACAGGAAATGGAAATAATTACATTAACAGCTAACAGATTAGATACAGAACTTTATATTAACCTATAATCACAATACTTCGTTCTAAATTCCACCCACGCTAGTATGTCCAGAATAGACCCAGTGAACTCCGGGTAGTAAATAAAATATTTTTAGGAAGGCCGTCGTAATGCCGAATCTGACTATACACGTAAACCAATTAATATATATAATACAATTATAATATAAAAAATCTAGGACAGTCGTAGCGCAGGGGCACAAACTGTGACTGTAAAACCGACTGGTTGTGGCTTCGATCCTCACTCGAGAAAATGAAACATTTATTTACATTTCTATTTTCTTTTCTTCGCTGTAGTGTCGAGGCAAAGCGCTGGGTTGAGTTCCGCCACTCAACACACTATGCCTCCAGAACTTGGCGGAAAGTGGGCAACGGAGTATCTTAACACTAGGTTCCCACTGCCTACCCTGCTGTGTGCGGAATACAGCGTGAAGCTGATTTAATTTTTTTTTTTTGTAATATTAAATAGTTAAAAAGCCCGCATTTCTACATCAAGTGCTATAGAATGTGCTCGAAGCTATAAATTGTATGAGCCTAAACTCGAATGGCATACTAGTAACCTCCTTCATCACAACAGCTCGTTTATACTATAATATTGATTTGTCACATAAGTAACGTATAATTGCAGAGTTTCAGGGGTATTTGAGGCCATCGTGGCGCAAGTCACAAGGGTATGACTATAATGAGACAGTTGTGGCTTTGATCCCCACTCTATGAAGCGAATCATTATTTATTAATATTTTAATTTTTTTGCTCTGGCACCAAGACAAAAAGCCCGGCGTTGAGTTTCAACACTCGTCATGCCTGCAAAATTTCGGTGGAAAGTGGGGAACTAAGTGTCTTCACACTAGGTTCCCTCTGCCTACCCTGCATACAGCATGAAGCGGATATATTTTTTTTATTTATTTTAATTCATGGGTATACAACTATTACAACTGCTTACTCAGATTCTTAGATTTTATTACATAGTTACAACTTACAGCTCCAACTAACAAAAGCGTGTTATAAAGCGTGAAACTACAGTTTTCTAGTCATTTATTCTACAAATTTAACGAAAAAATAGAGAATATTTTACTTAGTGTGCTAACTAAACAAAAAATTTTGATGCTCGTATAATTAAAATTCAAAAACAAAGGCGAAAAACATTTTTATTTACGCTCAAATACTTCGTTAAACACCACACACGAGCTAAAAATGAAACGTTCACACGTTTTTTGCATCCGAATGCACAGCAATTTCGGCATGAAAATTCATAGATAGCGCCGCCCGCCCACAAGAGTCGACGGCCAGAACAAAGGTGGCACTTCCGCTCATCTGAGACCGGAAATTGCACTCAAATACATTTTTCACCCCCCGCGAAGCTACCTGCTACCTGCTACCTGCTAACGAGTCTTTGTTACCGTGCTGAGGACTGATTGTTCGATTCATCACGTCATTATTGAATGGGTCACTTAATTGGGTGAAAGTGATTACTTGACGCTACTCCGGTGGAATTGACAAGTGGTTGGCTGAACGCAAGTTAAAAGTCGTTTTGTATTCCATTTATTTTCTCGGTATTGATAGCTGACTATCATGATGAAACTCTACAGCAAAAATATTACATTTATCATCTTTCATACCTATTTGACAGCTTACATAATACTTCAAAATAATAACCGTTTTTTTTAAGTAAACGCGTGTATAGGTCATATATACGATACTAAAACACGAATGTTTTTTTTTTATTTTTTTGACTATTTGTGTGTCTTTCTACTTGTTCGGGCTAATCTCCGAAACAGCTGCGCTAATGTTTATGAGACTTTTACAGAAATATAAAGGGGGTTGTGGGGCAACGTATAGGCTACTTTTTACCACGGAAATTCTGGAATATCGTAAATTGCGCGGGAAAAATCGTTGGCTGTACGCCGTCACCGTCTGCCAAGATATATATGATTAACTTAAAAAAAATTACAAGCTAGTCTATGATTTTACTACAATGTGACGCCATTTATCTCCAAACTTGAGTTCGAGTTTCATTATTAAACCAGCTCGATTGTACTATATTATTGAATTGATACATGATCTAATATAATTACCATTTAGAGTATAATTACGAGTATAATTGCCACTTTATGATAAAAGAGAGACACAATAAAAATTTACTAAAGTATTGATATTAAAGTCTATGAGAGAAAGAGACGGAATTTTTAATTTTACCATAAGCAAACAAATTTAGGTACGACGAGTACTGGCAGATTTTATTCCTCTCTTTAAAAGGACTAAAATCAACTACCAAAAATCGTACTTTCGACCTATATTTAAGAGCGCGGTCTCCGCGGTCGAAACTTATCAACATCGAAGCTAGTTCGCGAACTAAGTAGAGTGCCCAGTTCAAATTTTATAACTTTACTACAAAAATTCATTGTTTTCTCTTTTCAACTCTTGCTATGTACATATTTGTGGTTGTGAAAATGTTTGTAAGTTAAAATCCGTTGTTGTACTGCTTACGGAGTAAGAAAGTCACAGATTTTTTGTTTCTCATTACTTACTGTAACTATTAACTATTCATTTTATGAACAAATATCTTTATTTCATAGAATACATAGAGCTTGAGCCCGTCATGGCATAGAGTATCACTGTAAACGCGACGGTTATAGGGTCAATTCCCATTCGGAGGAATAAATAATTTTGATTTTCCAGCTTGGATTGCCAGATTAAATACGGCGTTGAGTACCACCACTCATCTCGATTAAATCGGTAAAATAGTTTCATTTAAAATGTGTTATAAACGTGAAAATCAAAGGTCTTACTAAATGGTAATTTAAGAGACCATTTCAAATGAAGTGTAATTCCAAATAATAACTAAAAATAAAAGTTTACTTAAATAACTTTAAAACACAAAAAAATCCACTTGTTCAAGAAAATCTTAACGAACCGAACTAGCTGTAAAACTCTTAACTAGCATTATCATTATTTTCCTCTGTCGATCGACGTTAAGCTGCTGGCAAGCTCACGACTTGGAACTGGCGGTATCTTATTTTCTACAAATTTAGAGCAAACAAGCGACCAGCTCGCGGCTTCGCCCGCTTGTATTATAAAATTAATTATTTTTTCATCCGAAATATTGGTTCTTCAATTATGGAATTAAAAATGAAATATTGTCGCATTCACTCGTTTGTATTGACATAACTTTTTTTTATTTATGAATTGATTGATTTAAATAAGCTTTAATTACTGACAGCTAATGTTAAGGGAAGTCTGCCAAAATATAATAGTGAAAACTGCATTTAAATCAGTTAGCCGTATCTGAGATTAGCATGCACAAGCGCACATACACACAATGAATACAATTAAAACAATTATTAGGGTTCATTATTAAATGCCCCAATAATGGATTTTCTTATATATCTTCTATGTAGAGACAGTGATGAGTTACAGTTTTATTATATAAGTATGTATTTTGATTTAATTCTGTATTACATACGAGTACTTACTATTTATTTATAAGTATACTTTTAAATAAAAGTATAAATATAGTATATACTAGTCGTAGCCTACAGCTTTGATTTAAAATAAAGGTTTTGGTATGAAATCTGTTTTCAGGGTTCCGTATCTCGAAACAAAAAACAGAATCCTTCTAGGATCAGTTTATTGTCGACCTGTCCGTCTGTAAAGGGCCATTCATCGTTAGTCTTTTATATATCATTTATATCGAGATAGCGTTGATGTGTCAATCTGAAATTAGTATGAAATATTTAGGTGCACAGTCCAAGTCAACGCACTTAAAAGATACGCACGTTTATATATCGTTATAACTGCATTTTGTATAATATTGGCCGCGTAATCCTGGGCCTATAATTTTGAAATTTTGCAAGAAGTGAGAACTTGTAGTAGAAATGAAGGAAAATTTTACGATATTTCATTAAAATATATCATTAAAAACATTTAGGTAATTGTAGTTCATTTCATAGAAATTGAATGCATACATCCGCGACATGTCAACTTTTATAAATATTACTTCTTGTTGTCATACAATCCTAAAATTGGTACGGAACTCACGGAATGCGAGATTGACTCACATTTGACCGGTTTTTTACTTGAATCGTAATATATTCTTATTGTCCGGGGAATATTTTCTTATTGTCCTCTTAGCCTATTCAAGGAACTACATAAACAAAATAAAACTCTTAATGATACATAATTAACACTCTTTTAATTATATTTTTTTAACTTCACGATAAGTAGGCAGAGTCATCCTGTAAGTAGGCAGAGAGAATCTGGCAACCTAGTGCTAAGATATTTAGTTCCCATTAAGACATTTCCGTTCTCTATTTTTCATCCAATTCTATACGCATTGCGAGTTGAGTGAGGAACTCAACGCAGCGCTCTGCCTCGTTACCAGAGCGAGGTACATACTGAAAAGTTAAATATTTAATTCTCGAGTGATAATCGAACTCATAACCCGTCGCGTTTACAGTCGCACGCTTATCCTCTGACCCACGACTTGCCATACATACAAAGAAAACTTTAAAAATATACAAAGGCAGGCTTGTTTTGTTTATTTTACTTCCAGCACTGTGCAGTTTGACACTAAGTCGCTGAGGAAACATCGTTTGACTTCAATCCCTTTTCGAAACGTATTGTAAACTAAAGTACCCAATATTGGTTTTAATTTTTTATTTTCTACTTTACTTGTTGGTGTTGGTTTTAGTCCTACCCGTATGTAATTAGAAATATCGTAACTAATTTTATCACTTTCCTGCCGAGTCCCGCATGAAGGAAGGTAGAGGGATCAATTGTTAAAGCACTCCGCTCCTCACTATCCGCCGAATTCTGAACATATTGCGTGTTGTAGTGTCAAAATTCGAAGCCTCTAAACCAAAGAGAAGAAATAAATATATTAAATATTTCATTTCCTCGAATGGGAAGCAAACTCATAACCACGTCTGCTTCATTATACAGACTGTACTTGTACTTGCTATCCGGATGCGTAATAGTAAAAAATATATAATAAATAATAAAAATATAAATAAAAGCAATCTGTGCCCACGCGACTTTCACATTCGACTTCTTGTTTTTCAAAAACGCCATATAAAAATATTTTTAATAATAATTGTTGTATCCTCGAATAGTGTCATAACAGTTTTTTAGAAATATTTGCGTTGTTTCGTTCCGATTGATTTTTCAACACCAATCTAACGTTGTATGGTTTTTATAGGTCAAAAATTTGTACAGAATAAAATTTTATATGTTTTTCATCATTCTTTTTCCAAATTTCACGGCAGAAAAGAATTTGTGTAAAATCACTTCGTTTTGTGTAAAGTCAACACGCAACGCCGTCAGAATTCGGCAGAATGTGGGGAACAAAAATAACTTACTGGGAACGGAGTGTCTTAACAATAGGTTTCCAGGTTTCCTTCGCCTCTGGTCCCGCCTTCTATAGGACAGCAGCGTACATTACATTACAAAATATATTAATAAATAAAAATATTATATAATAACTATATCTTTACTAATATAATGAGTTTATTTCTTTAAAAACTCTAATGATAATAACCCCGGATCTACTGGTCCGATTTACTTTCTTTTTTTTAGTATGAAAACTGCATTCTTCAGCAGTGAAGTATAGGCTGTATAATATTACGGTGTAAGTATTAGTTAGCCTTAAATAACGAAATAACAATAATAAGAAACGCCATCGAATTGCTAAAAATTGCTTTAAGCGCGTACGCTGCATACATAGTTATTTATACATCAGTACGTAGTATGAGAAAAATGTTAAATTTTATTAGATCTTTAAAAAGTTCGCGACATCTATCTCTTGACATGTGACAATAAGATATCTTATGACAAAACATAATTAAAAATCGTAATTATTGAGTACTATATTTCCTTAAGTGAGAATCGAATCCATAAAACTTAATTACAATTAGATTATATCACACATTGCGGCCGGTCGTGGCGCAGGGCCATAAGCGTCCCTCTGCCCTACTATGTGCGGGATACAGCTTTATATCCCACTGGGTCATGAGTTCACGACGGTCTCCCTTATTTATCGAGCAATGCCGTTTCATTTTATCGATAGTTGTTTTTTTCTTTTGTTTTTAAGCAGGGTATACAAGTGGAACCTCGTGTCAAGACCTTGCGTCCAATTTTCGAGACATTGTCAGCTGTGTGACAGTACAGGCCGAGCCGCACTGCTTCCTTACCACAGCCACGAAATAAAATAGTTTATTCTCCCGAATGGGAACGTATAATTACTGCGCTTACAGCCTCACACTGTGCCGCTGCGAGACGACAGCATGCCGACGGCGGTAATCAAAATATTAAATATTTCATTTCCTGAGCACCTGTCACCTGTGTCACCCTGCCACACCCTGCGCCGCGACTAGTCTTGAAAATACAAGAAATATTTACCGAATATATTCTAAAAACTAATATGCATAACTAATATAATTCGTCAACATATGTCACACTACGGTCGACTTTCTCTCATTTAGTCATATAGAGCTGGCAGATTGCCGGATGGAAGGGTTGCTTGTATTTCAAATGCACTATCTCCATATTGCACCTTGAGATCAAAGCGAACTAACCTTTACATACATATTTTTACACTTGTTTTTTTAACTTATTTTAGTAATAAATTGTAACAAGTGTATAAGAATCTCAATTCAATCAAAACTTGATAAGAATTTATGGCTAAGTCAGAAGTATGTCAGAGTTCTTGGACGGTTCCCAATTTTTAAACGATTTCTAAAATTATATTTTGCTTTTATAAATGCGAAATATCACTTTAGAAATTTTAAAAACATTCGATATATATTTCATTCATTTATATAATATTCTTTATTGCATTCAACGTAAAAAAAGAACATTTAACAGAAAAAAAAAGTTAGCCTCGGTGGACTTATCTCTTTAAGAGATTTCTTCCAGCCAACCTGTGGAAGTGGGTGAAAGTATATAGCGAGAAGACAAATATGCAATTTGAAAAAAAAAGCGAATGTGATTCAAAAATTTTATAAAATAAAAAAAAATTACAACAATTATTATGAATACTTTAAATATATACACGCAAATAAGTAAATACATAAAATTATACCCACATATATACATACACATACTTATACATACACATACTTATACATACACATATTTATACATACGTATAAATATAATATAATCGATATATAGTTGTATTAATGATAGGTAGTGTTTAGTTCTTTAATGAAATATTCTTTCAAAGAAGACTTAAATGATATAATTGATTGCCTTTCTTGGATAGATTTGGGAAGATTGTTCCAAAGTAATTTAGATAAAAATCACAAAAAGCTACATTTATTTACTGCATATAATTTCAAACCGATTCGTCGTACAAACCTTAGGCTGGAAGTCAAATATAAGCACATAATGTAATCTCCGGATACTGGAGCTTGTTTACAAAATGTCTTAACTACTGACTCGACTTACACTTCGCATACATAGACTTAAATAGTTATTAAAGTTGAGAATGTTTACTATTTTACATATCAGAGTTAAGCTTTTTGAAAGTATAATAAATCATCTTCAAACTTATAACCTAAGTTATAATCTATACAATATACTAGTATTTTTAACATTTTTGAATTGTCATTCTACACTTAGCAGAGAAAAATATATACAGTTATCTAAGGCACTTAGAATGGGTCATAGAAAACTGTGAATGATGTGATATAGAAAACTCATATTTATTTTCATTTATCCACACGGGCGAAGCCATAGGGTTAAGATTTTTTAATTAATAATTTCGCTCTGTTAAAATAATCTAGTCGTTTATTGCTTTTAGTATATTGAAATTACAACGTACAGTTAATTCATACAAAAACACTTGAACGGAATTAAAGTGGAAACAACTGAAATCCTGCGATGCTAATGCTATCTTTCCTTATTAGTAATATTAAAAATCTTAATCAGCTTCACGCTGTATCCCGCACACAGCAGGGTAGGCAGAGGGAACCTAGTGTTAAGACATTCCGTTCCCCACTTTCTGCCGAATTCTGGAGGCATTGCGTGTAATTTCATCTCCTTGAGTAGGGATCGAACCCACAACCAGTCAGTTTTACAGTCACAATTCGTGCCGCTGCGCCACGACTGGCCTCGTAAAGATATCAAATTAAACAATTAAAGGCCAGTCGTGGCCAAGGGACACAAGCGTATGACTATAATTATGACAATTTGTGAGCGTTTTCTTCGCTCGGGTGGCGAGAACACATACTTAACAAACAGTACCTTCGGAGGAAATTGGGGAACAGACTTTTCTTTGACATAAGTTTCCTTCTACCTCTGCTTTCTGCCGCGCACGGAACACAGCAGGATACTGTGTACGGAATACAGCATAGAACTAAAAAGTCATAATCAAACTAAATAAATTCCATTTATCTTAACTAATCTTAAATTGTAATTCCAAATCTCAAAATACAATTCCAATCATCTGTATCGCAACAAACTGACGGACTCTTTGTATCCCAAATCACTGACAAATTACGGCAGAATTCATTTATTTACTCTCTAATTTTAATTACAGCCCGATTCGAGAGTTACGCCTTTCATTTTGTTTCGTTGATTCATAATAATTTTCTTTAGAAAATCAGAATTCGTGGCCAATAGAGAAAATTTGATTTGACTCAATTTTCTCTATTGGCCACGAATTTGTGTGTTTTGTGAATAGAATATAGATGTTTTTTCAGTTCTACGGTTCAGTTCAGGCAAAGGGTTAGGGTTAGGCAAACTTAGTGTTAAGACACTCCGTTCCCCACTTTCTGCAAAAATCTGGAGGCATTACATGTTGAGTGACGAAACTCAACGCTGCGCTGACACCAGAGCGAAATAAATCAAAATATTACATTATTATTGGGATTGAACGTGCATGCGCCACGACGTCCAGGTTACACAGCCTGGCGACGGAATGGGTATTTGCTTGTTTTCGCTTTGTCTTGTTACCAGAACGTGAAAAGGGAAAGAGTTAATACCACCGAGTGGAAGTTGAAACTGCATCGTGTGTACGGTAAAAATGTACCGATGCACCAGGAAGGTTCAAAAGACTTATACTTAAAGAAAAACATATACTAGAGAAAAAGCATAACTAAATAACTATATCCAATGTAAGTATATGCCTATCAAAAATAATAAATAATACATTACAGGTTACCAAATCAAAATAAGCAGACAAAAGAAAATATGTGAAAAAAACCCAACATTACAATTCCAAGATAACTCAATATAACAAGAATAAGAATAAAGGAACATATTTGAGAAAATTATGTAATTGGATATCGAGAGAGGCGAAAGCAATAAAATTAGATAATACCTTTCGGATGATCCATTTTTTCATTGAACTAAGGAGCTTTTAAGATATTGAAGGAGTGTTTGTTCTCTTTTGATATGAGATTATAGGTAAGATACTGGAGTCAGAGGTACAGACGTAATGAGATGAGCTATCAAACTGCTGACGGGAAGGGCTTAAAAAAGAGATTAATGGTCTACGATATGATTTTAATGAGGGATACCGTGGTGAAAAGGGATGCATCTAGCTATAAACGCGACGGTTGTACGTCCGATAGTCAGAAGGCGTTGAGTTACGTAACAAACACAATAAATATTTTTAATTTTTGCAAAGTAGTAAACTGAGTGCCTCAGCACTAGATTTCACTAGGTTTTCTCTGTCGCCAAATACTGCTACTTACTTAATCTGAAGGGTAAAAAAGATATAAAATTGGTTGACATGGATACTCATGGGGTTGTCTATATATAGGTTGATAAAGATTAACATTTTTAGCCTTTATACAATATCGATAATTATGTTAAATATAAATATTAAATCGATGTAAAGCAATCTTTACAGACAAAATATTTTTTTTGAACTGTAAGGACAAAGGTACAAAGGTAATGAGATCAGATATCAAACTCGCTGGTAGCTGAAATATTGAGATAGGCTTTAATGGTCGTTATAACCGGTTAGATTAAGGGTGAAAACTTGAATTAAGGATACTGATAGAGTTGCGAGGATGTTTTTTACTTTTAAAAATTATTTGGAGACCATCGTGGTGCTATAAATTATGTTCTTTTGCTTGTTCCACTTTGCTTGGAATTCATGCGGTAAGTAGAGAATAGAGTGTCTTGCCCTCTGTCGTGAACTTGAGTTTATCTTATTCAAAATAGGATATTTCTATATTGAAATGTTTTTGGTAAAAAAAAAGTAATACAGCGTTAAAACACTAATATTTTATACATATATACATAAAACACTAATATAATATTAATATAGAAAAAATATAAATTAACTATCTTAAAGTAACTGTGAGCATCAAAATTTTACTAAGCGAAAAAAAATAGTTTTACTTTAATTACATTATTAAAACAGTAAAATTTAAGAGCGAGTTAGCTCAAAAGGTAGTCTATAACAAAGTAGTGACTGTATCCAGAATGTATGCACAAAGCTCAGCTAGGAATTTAATTAATGTTTTATTTTAAACCTCAAAAGCATTGTCAGTCGTGACGTGAAAAGGCCGTCGTAGCGCAGAAGTACAAGTTCTTAAATGTGAACGCGACAGGTTGTGGGTTGGATTCCTACTCGAGGATATGAAAAATAAACAAACGATCATTTTTATCATTAGCATCTGACTGTAGATGCGATGATTATGGGTTCGTTGGTTATTTTTTTTCTGTACGGCTGTGGTTAGTAAAAATCTACAGATCTTTAAATTAAAAGTCTTTAGATTCGCATTAACCACAGCCGTATATATAAAAAAATATTTCATACTTAGACGGGCTCTCGTATAAAGTTGTCGATTTTCACATCCAACAATCTTAATACAAGTATGAGGTAACTCCGACTCAGTATTTTTTATTGAAACGATTGACATGATATAATAAAAACCTATAGCATTCCTCAAAAAATGGATGACGTAAATCTATGAACTATGTAATACAAAAACTATTATTCAACTGGAATCATATTAACACGTCCAATCAAACAAACTCCTCAGCTTTAAAATATATATATTTTTGCTTAACGTTGTATCCCGAACAAATCAGGAAAGGAACATGGAACCTGGGAACCTAGTAACTAGAAAACAGAGACGGAAAGTCAAAATTCCTTTCCCAAGACATTTCCATTTTTAAGACATTTTCATTTCCCATTTTCCGCTGAATTACGCCAACGCCACTCACTGTCTTGCTAGAGCAGGAAAAAGATCCCGAAAGGTATGAAATATACAAATATCATATTTACACTGTCACTGCGGCACGATGTCTTCACCACTTAGTAATTAAAACTACTGCTACATGTATGTGTTTACCAAATTCTGATAAAATTTAAGGTAATCAACCCAAGTCAAGTTATTAAGTTTCAAGTCCAAATATTAATTAAGCCTAACTATAGTCGATGTTAATTAAATAATAAATTCATTAATATAGAGCGAGTAATACTTCTGGCTATTTCGCTAAAGGGCTTTCCTTCGCTCTTGACACGACAATCCCTTGAAGAGATTACAAGAAACCAGTAGGGCCCCTTAATGAAGGTATCGGGACCAGGTTCGCCTACTTACGCTAGGATACAATTACTTTGATTGTTATGAACGTTTGGGCAAAAATATATTTATATTATACAGATATACTCTCAATTCACTGTAAACGTGATATTTGTAGGTTCAATTCTCAGTTGAGTAAATGAAATATTAATTTCCACGCGTTTGGTCACAAAACAAAGCACAGCAGTGTCGCATTGTCTCAAAAATTCTACTGACGTAGAAAATGGACAGTCTTAACAATAGTTTTCTGCTATGCGAAAAAAGCTTCTTTTAGTTTTGCGCTGTATCTTATATATAGTTGGGTACGCAGGGCGAACAAGGAAATCTAATAATAAGACACTCTGTTCCCATGAAAATTATTTCCGTTCCCCACTTTTCACGGAATTCTGAAGCCATTGCGTGTTGAGTGGTCGGTCCAACGCCGTTATGATTTTAGAGCCTATAATGGTGCTGCTGGACCACTAGGTATACTATTGTTAATTGGTGTTAGTATCCCGCATATAGCAGGGAAGGCAGAGGAAATCTGGAATAAATACAATGCGGTGTCTCGTTATCAGGAAAAATGAAAATAATTTATTCCCCCGAGTGAAAATCGAACTAAGAATCGTCGCATTTACAGTCAGACGGCCTCTACTTAGATCTTTAATAATATCCAAGTTTCAAGATTAAGTCCATCAATAATATTTAATCGTCCTATTAATTTCAACTATAAATTGCTATTATCTAAAAGTTATTTGAAGGAATTTTAATAAATAATTAAGTTTTTTCATAAGTAAGTTCTAATTTAAACAGTAGACCGTAGCGTTTGGGGCGCTTTTCTCTCTGATTGCTTTGCTAGGGAAAAAGCGTGAAGGAAAAAAATAGAAAAAAAATCGAATAACTTATAAAATATATGTATAATGTATCTAAGATGTATCTACCTGTAAGTATTTGTTACACCTAGTTTTTAATTCCATATATTATGTATCTTTTTTGTATGTATTGATGTAAACAAATGTTGGTGGATCAATAAATAAATAAATAAATAATGTATGTAATATTCAAAATGGTGACAAAGTCTGCGATAGCGCAACACTCCCCAGGTAATTAGCCCGGATATTGTCATAACTCATAACTCGTGAGTCAGCTGTTCTGATAGCAGGGGGTGGAAAAGAGTATAATAATATAGATGGATATCTTAATTTTATATCAAATACTGTGGGACAGTAATTGACACGTGGGTTTGAACACTCGGTTCCCATTAAGATAGTATCGCCCAATTTTGAAGGCATTGCGTGTTGAGCGGCGGAACTCAACGCTGCGCTTCACCTCATTAACAGAGCGAGAATATGGTAATACTAAATATTTAATTTCCTTGGGTGGGAATAAAACCCACAACCCGTTGCGCTTTCATACGCACTCTCTTGCGCCACGCCAGGCTTCACATATTTAAAATAATACAATATTCATTTAGAGTTCAACCACAAAACACGAAATCTTTAAATTAACCGAAAAATAAGAACAACGTGTCTTAAATACGTTTTCTTTGTCTTATAAAACGTGAACATATTCGATTTTATAGTATTTTTCATATATGATTGATTCAAATATTAATACAAAATCGGAAAAGGAAATTGTCAATAAATTATAAGTTCTAAATATGAAATAATATTTTTTCCCATTTAATGGTACATACATACACATACATAGCATGTATTACATTCATATTACAAAACTAATAAATATAATATATTTTCTTTTGTCATCTCGCAGTGTGGGCGTCAAAGCGACGGGCCGTGTCTGATGCGGGTGACTGTGACAAGAGTTTCTCAACTTTCTGCGTTGTTAGTTATGGCGTAGAACGTAGATATAGTTACATATGAAGCTAACGTCATTATGACGCATTTGAGTGGGATACGTATTTAGTTAAGAAAACACGCAATAGTACCAGTTCGAGTCTGAGAAATGAACGAAATAAATCAGAATCTGTTTCAATATAATGTCATGTCTTAACCCTGAGTTGAGTGCTAATTCCAAACCACATGGCCAGTTTATATTTTTTATGGAAAAATAGCTATTAATTCACCAAAATCATATTTTGTAATATTTACACTCGCATCATGAATACTCACTTAGCTTATTAAACACTTAAAATACTCGTATGTAATATTTAAATATGTTTTTTCTTTTAAGTTACAAACTTTATGCTGTATCTCGCATATAGCAAGAAAGACACTACTTTCTCTCCGCGTACCTTGTTGTGTGCGGAATATAGCGTTAAGCTGATTCCATTATTTTTTTTATTTGAAATAGAGAATTTGTTATAACACTCCGTTACACTCCGTCTTTCTACAAGAAAATGAAAATATATCGTTCCATATATAAAACCATTACGCTTACCATTTGATGCTGTGCCGTGTCACTTTACTTTTCTTGTTAAGAAATTGAATAAAAGAAGAAAATCTATTTTCCGTCTTCTATCCAATCAAAAATCAAAAGACTTGTCTTTTAACACCATTTTCTTCATTTTCCTTTGCCATCTCCTACTATTATATGGAAATGGGATCATAAATAAACAGACATACATACATGGTACAGATATATATATAATAAATAATTAAATTCTATCATAACATTGCCGTAAGCACTCAATATTAATATACCGGCATTTAATTACGTGTTTACTTGTGCCTTCTGTTGCGTGCCTTCAGTTATATTAACCTATTAACTATGTAAGATCAAATGGTAGGGCTGGTGGCTCACGCTTGGCTGGAGGCGATGGTTCAAGGTTTGATTTTATATTTTCACTAGCTATATCTACAGCTTCGCCTGTTTGATCAAATTGAAACAACTAAGAATTTATCTTTTTATTATTCTAAATAACGTTAATTTAATGAATAATTCCATTAATTAAAATATGCAATTTTCGTCGAAGTATTCTTATAAAATTATCGTCCAGAAATCGACTTTACAAACAACCAGTTTTTTCCCACAACTATCACAATTCTTAATAAATAAACGTAGAAGTAAGATTTTTTTCACAAACAGTATCGGGGCGGGTTGTCGGTCGAGACTGTGAGATCTCTAAGATCTTCGCAGCTAGTCTGAAACGCCGCGAGCTAAAACTTTATTAACAATTGTAGAACAAGCTTGTATTGGGGTTTTGCTAAATGTTATTTTATTTCTTCTTGTTTTTAGTTTATCAAGTATTTTGTTGGCTCTCAATACGCAATGTTTTCAATTTGGGTGGAAAGCGGAGAGTGTAGTGTCTGAACACTAAGTTCTTTTAACTTTGTTCTCGTAAGGCCATTGCGCTGCCAATATAGCAAAGTAGGCAAAGTCTCCAATGATTCCAACGGCTCTACGTTGTATGTGATCAAATGGGTCAAGCTGATACTGGGGTGGACCAGCCCATAGATGAGAAAACTCCATTCCATATTAGGCCGAACCTAGGCCCTATATAGAACCAATCGGTGTTTTGGCGTGAAGTACTGTTTCACTCTGCTGATGACCCCCAGTTTCCTTGAGGTCATCTTGGCCTTGTTTTCCAGATAATCACGATATTGGCAGTCACTCGAAATGCTAAGGCCCAATGTACTGTTGCTGGGTGCGGCTATAAGAGGAGTGTTTAAGAAGGCTAGCGACACGACAAATGAATTTTTTTTAGTAATTAACGCGCAAATTTGTGTCTTTTTGCGGTTGAGTTGAAACAAGGTCATTTCACTCCATGAGGAGAGAGTGCCTTCACACTAAGTTTTGTCACTAATTTCAGCTATGCAGGATAAAGCTTTAAATAGACAATAATAACATATTCCCCAAATCGGGATTTGAACTCACAATCATCACACACTATCAGGCAACTATCAAAATAAATGTCAAATATTCTAGTACCATCTATGCCTTGAAAGGAGAAAAACCCCTTTTTTCTTCTACATACATTATTTAGGCGAACACAATATTTACAAAGCGTTTTTTTGTTTGAGCGTATTATTTTCATATTGTACAAGGGGTTTTTTGTTTGGCCGCACCTCGTTATTTCACCCTACCGTGTATTTTCTACTATAGGACGGGCTAAGCTACAAGCGTTACAATTTTTGTATTATTTGATATAGAAACACTTAAAAATATTCACCTGATCGATGATTTTGGAGGAAGGCCACATAAAAAGCTTGAGCTTTATTTGGTGCATAGGTTAACTTCAGATAGCAGGGTAAGAAGGATGATAGAAGAATTTCTCAGTTTCCGTTGAATTTTCGAGTCGTTGCGTGTTGAATGGCGGTACTCAACGCCACATTTTGTCTTGTTACCAGAAGAAATACTTGTAAACATGGGAATTGAACTCACAACTTTCGTTTTCACAGTCACACTATGGGCTTCTGCGCCACAATTGCCTTACTGAACAAATATGGAGTTAAGAAATACTACTCTAAGGCAAGATTAAACCTTGCAACCTCAACCCCAAGTATTTTTCATAGCTTCACGCTGCATGCCATAAAGAGAAGGCAGTGAGACCCCAATTTTAAGACACTTCTTTACTCAGGCACTATCTAATATTCAAAACTGGATGATAGTGGCGGAACTCAACGCCGCACTTGTGACCAGGGGAAGAAATAAAAATAAATAAGTTAAAATGAAAGCGCCTAACTGGCCTTGCAATATATATATATATTTCATTTGTACCATACCACAATCATCTCTTAGCGATACCTTAGCTATAGATTTTCTTGTTTTATTTATTTGGTTCTAAGCAAATAATATTATATCGACAGTTAATGTTACTTTATTCAGGTGCTGTGTAAATTATTCTAATCGGTTACCCTTTTGAAAATCGAACCTGAAAATATTATTTACTTTTTATTTTTATCTTACTACGTTGTTGTTTTCTGAATAATGAAATGAAATGAAATTTAGGAAAATTAAGTAAAGTACTACGTACAATTGAATTAGTGGTTAAGCTTCGATGACAAGGGTGAATATAGTGGATTCGGTCTCACCCTACACTGGATAAACAAATTTAAAATTCTCTTGGTCTTTTAGAACTTTGTCCAAATCGTACTTGATAAAAACCTAAAGCGAGAAAGAAGCATCTTTGTGATTTGTTCTGCATAGCAGAGGGAAAGACATTCCATTCTCTATTTTCCGCTGAATTTGCGAGATATTGTGTGTAGAGTGGCAGAAGTTAACGCCGTGCTTCGTGCACCAGAGATGGGAAATCTTATTTAATTAAATATAATCATTCTCCCGAATGGGGACCGCATCTACGACCCTCGCGCTTAATGTCAAAACAATAAAATAAGACATAATGTAGATTTAGTAAAATTGAAAAACCTCAAAATGTGTGAAAACAATAAAAAATAAAGGCAATAATGAATGTTTCTATAAATTTTCTTTGCTTACTCGCAAAATGAGGAGACACAGGTTCAAAATCCTCTAAATCTACTTAAAATTGCCAAACCTAAAGGGTACCTAAATCCAGAATTAGAATAAATAAACAATTTTAGGTTACTCAAGAAATCTTTTAAGTCTTAAGCCGTCATTAGCGCGGCCTGTCCCCGTCCGTAGCGGCCTTAATGCCTTTAATAGCTTCGAGATTAGACATAATATTCTATTTCAGTAAGCTTCAAAGCTGTTAACTTTAAAGTTAAGGTTATAATAGTCGTTGATAAATATTTATTCGAGCGAATTATTATTTAAAACAGCTATCAACGGCGCTGAGTTCCGTTTCCTTACGCAATGTCTCGAGTTGGGCCGAAGAATGGAGAATAGAATGTCTTGACATTTGATTTTGTCTTCCTAACCTGGTATGCAAAATAAAGTGCTCGCGCTAAGGTTAAAAATATTGACATATACGTTTTTTTACTTCAAAACAGTAATGTGTATTACATTACTGTTTTTAAGTGTTTCAACTGCTTATTGAAAGGGAAATAAGCAGATGTAGCGGATAACCTTCAAGAGCTCTTGAAGGTCGAAATAAAGTGCCTTGCTTGTCTTCTAGACGCCCTAGGAAGCAAAGGCTGGATGTCGAGATGCAGGACTTGAGAGCCAATCTGCTACCCACTGAGGATATACGCTGTTAAATTGGGAAGACGACTCTGGTGGGTGGAATTAAAGCCGTGAATAATATCAGGTAGAAGAAGTTCTTTTTTTCAGCTTCACGCTGTATCCCGCACACAGCAGGGCAGGCAGAGGAAACCTAGTGTTAAGACACTCCGTTCATCACTTTCCGCTAAGTTCTGAGGGCATTGCGTGTTCAGCGGCGGAACTCAACGCCGAAGAATTTCTTCTACTTGGTATTATTCTCTTTCTTGGCGGTTGTGCAGGAAGCATGTGAAATATGCACCCATGACACTTGTTAATTATATTTCATAAGTTTACATATATCACATGCTGAATGTTAACAACACTTACCATCAGTCTGATAGATTGTGAGTCCCTCGGATTCACGTTTTATATATAATTTTTATGGAGTTTGTGAACGTAAAATAGAACATCCTAAATCTTGTACCTCCTTTCCCGAAGTAGTAGTTTTCTCTGTGCGCTATTTGTCTGTTACTGAAAAAACTCTGGTAGAGTTTTCTATACTAATAAAGATAGTAGTCATTAGAGAGAACTAAAAATACAACTGTTAAAATACTCTATTTTTGACCTTTCGCCTGAATTCAAAATTCACCTTGTTCTACTTCACTATTCAATATTTTTACCAATCAATATTTTTTGTAAGCAAATTTTGATATAACAAGTAAAATTTATCATTCAATTTGTTTATGTTTCATCAATAATTCTTCAAAGAAACATTAAAAGGAGCAGTCCTTTATATTTTTAAGCTTGACAAAGCTAACGAGCTTTCTGAACAATATGAGAGTTATTAATTAACGTGCCAACTGTCACGATGTTTAGATATTGTTAAGTTTTGTGAAATATCTAAAAGGAAGCTTTCAAATGAATTATTTATATTGATAATACAATTTGGAACGAGTTGTTATTTGACTTACCTATTTTTTTATTTAAAATATATTAGTTTTAAACATTTTACGTAGTGTTATTGCGATAGATAGTTTTATATATACATATTGAAATTGCATTTACTTTGAGGGCAGTCGTGGCGCAGGGGTACAAAATTTAACTGTAAACGCGACTGGTTGTGGGTTCGATCCCCACTCGAAGAAATAAAATATTTATTTAAATTTATATTTCCATTTCCCCGCTCTGGTGTCAAGGCAAGGTGTGGCGTTGAGTTCTGAATTCTGTTTTTTTTTACATTTTTATCAATTATCAAAAATTGGTGCACTTTCCGAAACTCAACGGTGCTTTGTTGAATTTAAATAATATCATTCCTCGGATAATTGAACTTACGACCAGGTTTACTTTACTATAAAATAATTATCATGATAAACATAAATAAGCAAAAAAACTAAATTTGAAATTCCAAAACACTTGTCCCTTCCCACCATAAAGCTCCTTTTACCTTACTTTTCATTTGTTTCAGTAGAAAAGGTTCCCATCCCGAATATATATAAAACTGCGGATTAGTTGGTGGAATTCACTTCATTGGCGCGTTCGATTATCTCGGATAGAACACGTTTATTCAATTAGACTTGAGTATTTAGCGCTCGTGGGTTTCTGTACATAGGGACCGTTTAAAAATTCAGCAGTGGGGAACCGAAAATCTGATTTGGTACTTTATTTATGAGGAAATTAGCCTTTTTTGTGAAAAAGATTGTTTGGTTTTTTTTTGTGGTTTAAGATTTTTTTATATTCATTATTGATTTAAAATTTATATCCAAAATATGTTTAAAGGTAGAATATGTGTTAGTTTTTCTTTTACTTTTCTATACGCAACAATTTAAAAAAATATATAATAAACTTCATAGTTGTGCTGTTGGTATTTTGGATTGGAAGTAATGGTTGTGAACTCAGAAGACACTTAATTTTTTTTTTGAGCTTCACACTGTATCCCGCACATAGCAGGGTAAGCAGAGCTTAGTGTAGACACTCCGTTCCCCACTTTTCGCCGAATTCGGGAGGCATTGCGTATACCCGGCGGAACCAAACGCCGCGCTTTGTCTCGACACTAGAATAGAAAAATGGAAATATATATCATTTTTCTATTATAATTTTTATTTAATTTTTTATAATTCATTTCTTCGAATGAGGATCGAACCCACAACAGCATAAAATGTGCCCCTGCTCCACGACTGACCTCAATACTCTATAAATTACATTTACAGTATAAATATTTCTCAGGCATAGCTATATAAAGTTATTTTTCCAAATTCTATGCTATATTTTTCTAAAGTAGAAAATAAATTAACTTTTTCTGTCGTAAAATGTAGTTTTAATCCTGAAAAAGAGCATTTCAATGCATTCCAGCAGTAATCAATAGAATTTGTTTTTAAAATTCCAAGTGGCACTTCTTGTTCGACGCCAAGAATCCGTTGAGGCGGAGCCAATCTTTGTGCCAGGGGAGTGACGACTTCGTTTCTGTTGATTATAAGTACATAAGGCACAAACAAATGTCATTGCAGCAACCATAATAAATGTTTATATTATGTCTTCCTAACTGACATCAAAAAAGAAGGTTATAAGTTTGACATATATGTGTATGATATTGTAAAAAATGGATAGGTCATTCCGCCAGTCGTGGCGCAGGGGCACAAGTATGCGACTGTAAATGTTGTGAGTTCGATTCCCACTTAAGGAAATGAAATATTTAATGTTTTCATTTCCATGCTCTGGTGACGAGGCAAAGCGTGGTGTTGAGTTCCGCTACTCAACACGCAATGCCTCATAAATTATACATTTTTGACTTACTAACCCGACGTTTTGATCACTTTACAGTATTCCGTAGCTACACGTGGTGGTAGACTCAGATGGCATCCATCTGTCAGTGGACATAATTACACCAAGGGTTTCTTAATTACCCCGCATACTGCCATGAACTCTTGCAGAATGAATTAACTGTATCTTGGCCTTTAGTGTGGTGGGTTTGAGACTTCAAAGTTTTTATGAGTTGATCCCAGGTGGTAGAAAGTTTCCAACCGTCCTCTCTATTGAATTTGTATTAAAATAGCCTCTTGGATCTTTGTAAAAATATTTCTGTATCCTTTAGCTAGGACTTAGGGTCGAATCTTATGGGTTTATCCACAGTATGCTCACACACAGTTGACTTCAATACATGCCCATTCTTGACATCGCAGATGTGTCCTTTCACTCTAACACCGATGCTTCTCTTTGTTTAACCAATATATTATCATAGATCGGTCAAACAAAGAGACACATTCACAGAGCCACAGTCACAATCTAGGTTGTATACTCCTACCTAGACCATACCATTAAAAAGTAACATTCTTTTACAGTGTGCACTGTATAAGAATTGGCTCACTTTTTTGTGAGGCTTGAATAGTGAAAGTTTTTATGGAAGCTTTTCGTAAGATGTAGCCAATCCTGTTTGTAACTTCTTTGGTAGAACTGTCGGCTGTCTTTTTACTGTAGGTAGTTGTTGGTCTTCTGACAACGCTGGCGGGGAGCCTACCTAGCTGCGTATGCAGAAGGAACCCAGTGTTAAGGTACTCCGTACCCTAAGCACCGCTTAATTTCCAAAACATTGCGGCTTCAATGGCGTAGCTCAACGCCGTATTTAAAGGTATACAATAAGCATTTTTCTACACATTTTGAAACTTCTCAACCAAGAAAATAGTGTCTTATTAAGGAAGTAAGATAAGGAAGAGCATTGAAAGAAAAATAACTGGAAATTATAAGCTTACTTTTAGTCTTATACAATACAAAATAAAACTTAAAGCTTTCATAAAAGCACAGTTACATAAATATACATAAATAATATACTTACATTTATAACATATAAATTTACATGTACATAGTACATGATTGTTTATTTTAAGCTTATCATATATATGATAATCCTCTTAGATAATCCTAAATTACATGTTTGTTTAGAACAGGTGTAATTTTAGTTGAGGGAATAACTGTAGTTGTTACTGTGGTTTCAAATATTTTTCGGCATAGCAGTTTAAAGGTAGAGAGTCTAGTGTTAAAACAGTTGTTTTCCCCCGTGCATTACCTAATTTTTACACCACCTTGTTACCAAAGCGAAGAAAAGAAAATACTTTTCCCCAAGTAGGAATCGAACTCACAATTCGTATTTACAATCGCACGCTGTTCCACTGCACCGACGACCTCTGTTCATTTACTAAATATTTACCCTAATGAATGAATGTATTGAAAATTAAAACTTTTACTCGCTCTGGAAACGAGACAAAGCGCGGTGTAGAGTGCACGCATGCACACGCAATGCAATGTTCAAAAAAATGGGCGACCCTTGAGGAACGGCCTGCGAGAAGTGACCTAATTCTAGGTTCCCTGCTACGTAGCCAACTACATGCAAACTGCAACGTAAAAGCAAAAAATATATATATTAAAATAATTCCGATGATGAACTTTATAGCTACTACCAACGCTTACAAACGAATTTACTAAGAAGGCGTCATGAGATTTTATTACGCCCATATTTAACAGTATCGGACTTAAACCGTCCATCGCCTGTCGATGGTTTGACATGGGTGCCGCGTGTCACTTTAACTATACATACATAATATATTTATGTTTATGTATGTATGTAATAGTCGAGGGTGGTTTGTGTATTTTTGATATATTGCTAAAAATCTTTTATAGAAGATTTTCCTTGGATTTTTATACTAGAACGTTTTAATATTGATTACATTATTTACCTTTACACCGTATGCCGCATATAGCAGGATAAGCAGAAGCTACCTAGTAATATAAGACTCTCCGTTCTTCGTTTCTATTCGCCCAATTTGAAAGACATTGTGTGTAGAGTGCCGGAACTAAACCACAAATGGGGATTGATTTAGAAAGTTGAAGTTTGGTAAGTAAGAACTAAGAGAGGATTTCTTGAGATTCTAACGGGAACGGGGAAAACAGGATTTTCCATTTTTCATCTCAAAGTGTACACAAGAAAAATTGCGTTCGACGACTAGTTATGTTATAAATCTATTTTTTAAATAACATTTGAACTCTTAAATACTTAATCTAGATATATTTTAACCAAATCACTACTAAATATTAAACGATATGCAATAAATGGTTAGCACAAATTTGAAGCTGGGAGCTGTCGTTCTGAGAAACCATCTGTCAAAAAGACCGACGCCGGATTATTGACAGGTGACGTCGTATTGCCGTAAAAAGGGATTTAAGGAGTACTTCCGAGGGTTACTGTCTAACATTTTATGTTTATTTTATGATGTTTTAAGTTTCGTCCATGTATCTCCCAAGTAGGCAAAGAAAACTTATTTATTTGACAATTTATTAGAGCTACTAGTAATGATAACATTAGACAGCAAGAAAGAAAATTTATTATTCAATTTATATTATTTTTATTATATTTTTTAACGTTATAATAAAATTAATATAAATCGGATAAAATATATACTTACGTGATTGATCCGGTTAAATAATTTCATATAAAATATAATATAATAAGGAATCAGGTTAGAAATTTAATAAATAAAAACACTTATCACTATCGTTACCGCTCGTACATCCTGACATATTCCTCACATATGTCGGAAGTGATAAATAACAAGAGAGTAGTCGTATCGAACTAACATTAAATGTGGACGGTAGTTGCAACTAATATTATTTACGGCCTTTAAATGATGAAAAGCATGGATGGAGCAGTGCCTGGGACTTGCGTCCACAGGTGTAGGCTTCAGGGTACCCTTTCCGTTATAACAACACTCGCCTTCACTGCTCCAGCTCAGTGCAATTACAAATAGGTGTTAACCACATTCATAATTACAATA